>JAAEAF010002507.1:0-128916 GCA_011037195.1 Triatoma infestans | reverse complement strand
TAAGTTCAAAAAATTTGGCCAGTCTTGGGTATATAACTTCATTTTTTTTTTCACTGCTCAGCACAAACTTTTTTTTAAAAAATTCACAAAAGAAGTCCACTTTTTTTTTTAATTCACTCAAAAAAGTTTTTTTTTAATTTTTTTACTTTAGTAATTGCAATTTTAGGTTTTAACTTTCTTTTTTTATAAAGAGTCTCCTGATAAACCATCAAAAAATTCACTAACATGCTTCACTGGTTCACAGTTTCTTTTTTTTTAACTCTTGGAATGAATTTATTTTTAATTTTTTTCAACATAAAACTGAAAAACGAAAAAATTACTGTCGCACACACAACTCAAATGTTCATTAACTTTTTTTTTTTTCTAATTTTTAATAAACAAAATCTGCACTGTTTCTTAGTTCTAATATATTTTTTTAATTATTGCTGAAAATAAATATATAATATATATATTTTTTTGTTTGTTTTTGTTTTAGGCAGTAATGTTGACTATTAAAATTCTAAGTTAAAAAAAAAAATAACAGGAACATACAAATTACAAAGAAAAAATGAAAACCAATACAAACAATGTGTATCATTGGACAAATTCATTTGTTTTCCACAAATTCTCGCCTCACAACAATTAGTAAAAACATTGGTTTAACAAAAAAAAAAAAAAATTCCTCCACAATTTATAAAAGGAGGCTTCTATAATAATATTGTAAAAATTGCCTAATGTAAATATTTTCTTTTTTTCCTAATTCTGTTTATATTTTGAAATTTTTAGTTAGCCATAAATAGGTAATAAAGATAACCCAATGACAAGAACAATTTTTCCATAAGCACTTATAAAAATATATGACCAGACTTACGATAAATGTTGCTTAATCTTAGTGAAGCAAAATTGTAATTTACATGCAATACCAGCAAATATCAGATATGATATAATCAATTTCTTCCCAGCTTGATTAAGGCTATTCTTCTTTGTAAATAGGAGAAAATCCGAATATAATACAGGAATATATCATTGACAAAAAAGGTGAAGGATTCATGTGTCTTGCTCCCAGATTATTCAAGAAACAAAATTGAAAATAAATAAAACCATTTCGCTACAATTCTCAGCATATCCTTCAGATGCACTTTGAACTAGCATCCTGTCCAAAGCCACGGATAGAAAAGAAATATAAAGAATGATTTCACCCGTCCTCATTTGCGGTTTTTAAACATGAGAATGTCAAATGTGAAAATGAGAATGTGAAACATGAGGTCAAGCTTGGAATGTCAAGCGAGCTGGTGTTTGATCCTACATGCTGAGAGAACGTGCAGTGGCTATGTTAGGTTTACCAAGATTCGTCTTTGTGAAATCGGTGTTGCTGTTTCATCTAAGTGTGGAACTAGAGGAGGTGAATGCCTTGCAGGTGGACTCTTAGTTTGCACCGCAAGACATAATAAGACGGTTGACATATTACCCAGCCACTCGATCTGCAAGAGATCGTATGGTCCAAGGTGAGATGTTCAGTATAGCTTACATTTCATAAACATAATATGTGAGGATTTAACTTAATAATCGTTGCCACATTGACATACGATTTTAATGCTTATAAAATACAATTTTTTGAAGCTTGATGATTTCGGAGTCAATTTTTAACGCTTCTACATTTATCGCTTCGTCTTGGCCTTTTAAACAAATAAACAAAATTATTATTAATATATAATACTTTAACTGAAGAGATTTGTAAAAAAATATATTTAACTATCACTGTGATTAAAGTAAAGGAAAAACAATTTTATAATCTATTCCTAATTTGTATTTAAAGTTCTTGGAACTTTTTTAAGGGGATGAAAAAACTGCAATAACGTTTTGTTTTTTGTTTTAAAGCTGAGTTAATTACAATAAGGGATGTAAAAATTTGCAAACATTTAAGGGGTTTCAAATAAACCAGAGCAAATTGTGGGCACCAATGCAAAGGGAGAAAATTATTTTAAACATAGTTAAGTGCATTTTTTTGGAACAGCGACATTTTTAAGTTATTGATATTTATTTGTATTTTTAAAAATTACTGTATCTAAATAAAAGATGTAATTAATTTTATTCAAACAAGGTATAAAAATTAAAGGAAAATTTGGAAAGATAAATTAATGCAATGAAATGTTGAAGCGATTTGTTATCTAAATAGTTTTATATTAAATTATTGTTTAATCAATACTAAAAAGTAATCTATAAAAACCTCTAAAAATATTTAATTGATATGGAAAAACAATGGAGAGAAACCATTTTGCACAGTTCAAAATAAACTTATTTTAATGTTTGCTTGTTTGAAAAGTGAAACTGAATGCAAATAGTATTTTAAAAGTGATAAAAAAATAAATTAATATTGAATTTAAAAGAACTTTTAGGTTATGTTAACATTTTTTGAACTCCTGAAACCATAAAAAAAAAAAAAAAAAAAATCGAATAATTGCAATAACTTATAAATGTCGCTAAAACTTTTACATATATTATTTAAAGATAAATATTTTTCAATAATTTCTGTACGAATAAAAGACCTTATCCTGGGCAGATTCACCAGCAAAAACTTTCTAATTCAATAACTATGTTTTTGTTTTTTTGTATTTTTAAAAATGGACATAATATCTATATATATATATTTTTTTTTACTATAAGCGCAAAATTTTTTTCTTTTTTAAAAAGAATATAGAATAAGAAAAGGCAAAAAGAATAATAGTAGTAGGCAACACTAAATTTTTTTTTTTCGCAAACAATTCCAAGCAACATTAAACATTTGCGTGTTATACAATTATTGTTTTAATTTCTCTCTAAGGTGGGTAATCTTATTAACTATTTATTAATTTACCTTTTTTTTTTTCTTTGTTCTTTTTTTTTTTTTATTTTTTTAAATAATCTGTAAGAAGCAATTTTCATTTTTTGTACGGTTTGAAGAAATAAATTATGAAAAATATCACAATTATTTGGTAGTAGAATAATAACACAGGTGATTAGTAAACATTGTGACAAAAAAAAAAATGTTGTTGATAGTAAAATTCATTTGCTATAATATAAACCACACAAACTCTTTTGCCATACATATTTTCAAAGGTCTGATTTACGATTTTTGAATATATTTCTTTTCATACTTTTTTTTGTTTTGTTAGTGGACTATATTATTTAGATTACATTTCTAAAAATTAAAAGGCTATTTTTTTACTTTTGTAGAGATTAAAAATATAATTTTATTCAATGATACTAGTAGAATAATGTTCAAATTATTAAACTAAATTTATTCCAAAATTATTGAAAATAAGATATATGTGTGATTTATTTTATTATAAATGATGTAGCCTATCAGCAAAAATTTTTTGTAACAATATTTAACAAATCTCCTTTTTAAAGAGAAGAAAAGATACATTTTTTGTTTTTTCTTCTTCTTTTTTTTAAAAATTTGCATGCTAAGTAATGCAATCAATAATAATAATAAAACCACAAAATCCAAATTTACATTCCATTATTTTATTAATTTTTTCCTAATAATGAATGAAGTATAATCGATTAAAAATAAAACTAAGCAAAAATGCATATATCGACTAAGGGCTGAGTACAATATATATTATAATATTTTTAATATATGTATGTATGTATATATAGATATTCTTATTTTTTTTTTAAAAAAAAAAGAAAAGAAAAGTGATAACTAAAAAAATTGAAATGGTGACGTTAATTATTATATTAAAATAAAATATTCTGAAAAATTCTACTACCTATGTTAATTAATCAAACATCAATGAAGTAATTAAACCCAATTAAACTAAATATATTGCAGAAATACAGATTGGCAGGAGATTAGATTATATATATATATATATATTGTTATTACATAACTAGGGTGTATCCAAGTAATAATATTTAAAGGTAATAATTATTATTATTTGTTTTATTCCTTTATTTATTAAACTAACCCATTGGACTATATTATTTAAAAATGTCAACATTTTACAATTTATTACAAAAAAAAAAAAAAACGAAATTGATCACCAAAGAAAAAGGTATTAATTAAAATTAGTCAAAAAAGTTTTTTCATTACCACTAAAGAAGAGTGCACAATTTTTTTTTATAAACCAATACTGCATTTCTGTTGTAGTAAGCAGAGTTGATGTAGTTTTTCAGAGTTTTGAGAACAGGTTCACTGCTGTATTGTTTCTATTAAGAAGACCCAATTTTATTCCTACATTTCATTCCATTCACTAGTTATAAATTCCTCTTCCGCCTCGTCCCCCTCTTCCGCTACGTCCTTCACGTTCCTAAAATGGACAAACAAAAATCTGATGTGAATCGTTTATACAACTTTCTCTCATTACAATACAAATTAATCAATTTTCATTAAACTTGCAATGTTTACTGAACGTTAAGTTAGGCTAGCATTACAAATAAATAAAGGTAGGGAGGGAATTATGCTTGACGTGAATGTGACTTGTATGTCCAGCGACTTCTGCCATATATCATCTTAGCAAACCTTGAAACGGTAGTTTAAATATAAAAATTAAGCCTGATTAGATTAACATGAACCTCATTTCACGTAGGAGGTCTATTGTGGATCCTCAGTATGATGTCTTCCAGCTTCGTCCTTTTAAGCAAGCCTCATGGCTTCGGGATTTCTTACTCCCTACTGAAGAAACCTTATCATCAGGTCAGCACACTCACAAAGAATGTGTTTCGGGGTTTCTTCCTCAGCTTTACAGAATCGGCACATCGCGTCCTCTGTAAGTAGTAGCTGATGCATGTTTCTATTCAACCTACAATGCCCCTTTAGTAAATCCACCATTATCCTTATAACTTTCCGTCTATGATTCAGTAGATCCCTGGTAAATTTAAGCGAATGTTTCTTAATAGAGTTTCGCCAGCTACTGTCCTGGTGTTTCCTCCCACCAGTGCAGACGCTGATCTTCCATCCAGCCTTTGATAGAAGTTTGAATCAGGGACAAACCACATAACGGTTTGGGACCTATGAAAATGTCCTTCGATCCCTCCCTCGCCAGCGTATCCGCCTTTTCGTAGCCCAGAAATCTTGTATGTCCATGCAACCAGCGAGAAATTAAGCCTGAATTTTCGAATCAAAACAAGCAACCGTAACCAGATGACTTTATTTAATGATTATTCATTTTTTTTTTCAAACATGGAAGACTAACTAACTGACTAATTTAGAACTTAATGAAATATTTTTCAGGGAAAATGCATTTTTGAGGAGTTTCGATTAACCGAAACTATGACTTAGTAAGTAGATTTTTTTATTTTATCGCGATATTACTTAAGCTTCTAAAGACTTTCTTTTTCTCTAATCTTTGTATACTAACTATACATATATAATAAAACAACTGTTTATGAATATGTTGAAAGGTTAATTTATTTTTTTATTATTAGTATTATTTTTTGAGGAATTCAAAATAGTTAACAACATTCTATAGGCCGCGGTTGAAATCCGGAGTGGAGACCCCCTCCCCCCTCCCCAAATAATAATAAAACTAATCTTTCAACATATTCATAAACAGCAACTATTTGGAACTTTTATTTTCGGGAACATTGATTTAGGATTCTGGGGGAGCTGAATACTATCACTAAAATGTCATTTCGGCCTATTTACGATTATCCCACACACATAAAATATTAAGAGAAACTAGAACATTCAATAATCCTGCAATGGAAAATAGACGAACCACCTTTTCAGTGATTTTTGGCGTCCCTGCGCATTTCCTACTTAGTAACACTGAAAAGAATAACATAGGAATGCATACATGCAACTACTTAGATTTAGATAGCCATAGACAATCTCTAGCCCCAACATAATCCTTCAAGGAATGTTAAAAGTTTATTTTTCTATCGGCTACTATTTCAAAGTACCTTTCAATGAAAGAATATTATTCCTTTTTTATATATATATATAAAAAGAAAAGTAAGAAACAAATTAAATCTAATATCTGAAAAAAGTAAGAAACTGCTCACCTTATGATGGGAACTTGGATGTGAAGACTCTAACACAGTTGCTTCTTTCTTGGAGTCTTCTTCTTCTTGTCTCCTTTCATAATGTACAAAGTCATCAAATATTGACGTGCTGTGTTTATAAGAATGCATTACCCGTAACACTTGTTTTCCTTTTTCAAACGGCACTTCCTGTGTATCACGCGAATTTGTCACAGGTTTATTTTCATTGTTTTCTAACCGTATATGTCTCAACTGTACATTAGGCACATCTTTCACATAAATCCATCTAACTCGAAATTGTCCCTTCCACTTATCTTGCGACCATACCGAACTCGATGCATTATAGTCCACAGCAGATGCCATTCGCGCCATACCACAAAAGTGGCCAGAACCATTCACTGAAAAAAATAAATAAACGACACCGTTTGGTTTTGATTCACGCTCGCGAAATGCTTGGTCCAATCTTTTATTACCATGCTCTGTCGAACACCAGATTTCATATTTTATTGAACGATGTATATCATCTTCGGAATAAGATTTGATGACAAAAAACCGCGCTCCTTTTGCTGATATGTCAAAATCGACAGGATTATAGTTGTTTTTAATCCTAAGTTCATCTAATACAGGATGAGAAGGTATGGTTGACGGAGGCGGTTGCATTATTTGCTGCGGTGGAGGCATCTGGGCAATAGGCTGAAATAATTAAATATAAATAGAATTTGAAAATATACCTAGAAGTATAGAGTCGTTCCATTAGTAATGTCCTGTCTTTTGGATGAAAAAAAAAGTGTTAATTTTTAATTTATTATACAATTTCCTCTCCTTTCTATAAAGTTTCGAAGTAATTGGCAATGTGGTGTGACATGCTATACCTGGAGAATAACTTGAGTGGCTCATCATCACTCCACATCCAAAAAGTAGTAAGTTCGTAGAATTTCAAATGGAACTTGAGGTCATGCTTTTGCAAACAAAACTTCGACCCTATTATTGTGAAACTTTTCTTAGGAAATAGTGGACTTATTCAGAGATAATCCCCTTCTTCAGAGATCTTCGAGTCTCTTTAGATATTCAGTTTAACAAAGCGAACATTTATACTGATTCTTTACACAATACCTATACAGTCTCCAGAGGCAGATGTTATGAGCAATATTTGGATTTCCACACATTTCATTGTAAACTTTGCAGACGGCTACACTCTATATAAAAGCACTGGACGGATACCCAAAGGAACCACAATTATTCCTTTAGGTCGCAATGGATTTGGCTTTACAATCTTTCTTTACACATAATAAATCAAAATTAATTGATTTTTGAAGGTAAACCTCAGAAATACCATGAAAAAAACGGCATTACTTTTGGGATGACCCTATCTGTACATATAAGTATAACAATAACTTCCAAAAATGACATAAGTTATCAATTAATTAATTTGTCATAAGTCAATCAATTAATAAATTAAGTTTATCAATTAATTAATTACCTGAGGTGGTGGAAGAGGCTGCGGTGGTGGAACAATAGGTACAGGATGTCTATGAGTAGGCGGTGGAGGAAGATACTGCTGTACAGGTGGAACCGGTGCTGGGGCTCTGACAGGGCCACCCCAGCCAGGCCTAATTGAAGACGGTGGAGGAACTCCTGTGACACCAGTCGCCGCTACAGCCGCCATTCCTACAGGAGTTGCTCCAGCTATATTACCACCACCTCCTCCGCCGCCGCCGCCACCACCTCCTAAGCCAGTGTTGGCATTGCCTCCTCCTTTAACACCTCCCATAGAACTGCTTCCATTTTTTCCTTCCCATGTACCTATATCCATATTATGCTTACCAGGTACCATTGGTGGGGGTGGCATTCCTGTACATACATATACAAAAAAAAATCATTTAAATTCATAAATGAATGGTGGGAAATTCGCATAAAGTAGTTTCGCAATCACCCTCATTCTTTTTCATTTATCGATCTGTTATAAAAAGACACCTAAAAATAATTATCTCTTTGCCAGGACAGGAAAGTGGCACTTTTATGTATTAGAGTTTTGAAACAAATATTCATTTAACTCGCGCATTATTTATATTTTTCCAAACAAACTTTGAATAGGGAAATATTTTTAAAAAAGAATCTAAAAACAAATAGAAACAAACTCTAAACAAATAGAAGAATAAGAACAAGAAATAAGAAAATAATCAAGACTTTTTTCTAATAGAAAGAGGTGAAATCGATCGGGAATCGAAATGAATATCGGTCAAACGAATGACGAAATCCTTATAAGCGAATTCCCATCAATCATACATTGTTCGTTTGCATAGAGTGAATGCAATTACAATTTTAAAAAAGAAATTACATATATTTATATATATTTATATATAATACATAATTTATTTTTATATATATATAAAAGTTTTATATATATTTTATATTATTATATTATATTTTATATAAAGGGTAAATTAAACAAATTACCTGGGCCCTTTTTCTTGATACTACCAGATCCAAGTTGCGGTTGAGGTTTAGCCGGTTGACTGGCTATAGTTGCCCATGTCATTTTCTTGGGTTGACTACTACCGGACATATCTTTCACCTCTTTAGTTTCTGTTTTAGGGTCTGCAAGACCAAGACCTTGCATTCCATGTTCTATACTTTTCAATGATTCCCCACCTTTAACAATTTACAATGAGAACAATTCTCTGTGATCGTGTCAATAATTGGCTAAGGCAAAGAGTTATTAGAATACAAAAACTACAACTAGCGCAAAATTAAATAAATACTTACCAGGGTACATGGGATCACCTTGACGATAATACTCATCGTAGTGAGGTTTTCTAGACATGGCGGCAGAACTTCCCCAAGTTGAGTAGTCACCATTGCCGTGGAAGTAATTGAAACCTGTGGCGGGTGCTGCCGCCTGGCCAAACGCACCTCCAAACATTCCATCCATTCCTACACAAAAAGAGAAAACAATTCTGTACAGAAGCACACAAACAACTTTCCCTTACTCCGATTCTCACAGCAGTAACTGACTAACATGCTTCTTTTATTTCCACGTTTGGTTATCTTAATAGGTTGGGGAACCGTGGAAGATAAATTAACTCACAGATCTCTAAAAAAATCCCATTACCGCAAAAATGTTTTTTTTACAAATAAAAGTGATATGTTTATATATGTATCGTTAGAATATCAAGTTCAAAGAAAATAAGTTCAACTATTCTCGAGAAAATTGTGGAAAATTGAAGATCAATTCTCAGAAATCAATCAAAATTGAAAATTGCACGTCTGGTAAATTTGGTTTTTTCTTCAAATTAGGTAATTATTAATAATTTTTTCTTCCTGGGGAGTATATTCGGAAGTATACTGAATGACACTTTAGAAGGTAACCTAACATCACAGCTCCCTCCCTAATTACCAAAAATCAATTTTCATAGAAAAATGTTCAAACAAAAAGAACAGACCTAAATTTTTGGAGTTAGTCCAAGTTTAAAGAAAATCTTTAACGTTTTCAAGAAAGCTTTGAAAAACAAAAATCAGTAAAGTCGGTCTTCAGATTTAGATTTTTGAACTAAACCCTCTATCGAATCTCCTGGTGATAACTAATGATATATCAAGTTCGAACTTCCTGGCGATATTTCGTTCACGCACAAATATATCACTCTTCCTCTAGTCACATAATATGTTTCCGGTGAAAACTCAATTTCGAAAATTTGATACGACAGCATTTCTTTTCGAGCCCTAGCACAGAAGTCAGCTTAGTATTCCAGTAGGTATAGGAACGCTTTTGGTCTGGGTACCAGGTCATATAGGAATTTTTTTGGAATGAGGAGATGGATAGATTAGCCAAATTAGGCACATGTCTGGCAAGCTTCCGGTCATGAATATTTTCACAGAAATCATCTCTATGGATGAGCACAGTAGTTATCGGCTGTCTAGGATACTCATTGTGGTTCCGGACAGGGCTATTAGTGAGAGGTTGTTGTGTCTTTCCGGGCCTCTCTTAGGCATCTGGTTGGATCCTTACTAGGCAGGGAGGAAACACCTATCCATCTTATGACAGATTGTTCGAAATTAGGTTCAGGACCTTTGTTCCGAACAGTATATCTGTGGAAGAGTTTAGGCTGTTCCCCTTAAAAATTATGGTCCAACAAATCGAACTGTTGTGAATCTTAGGTGAAACAGGCCCGGATCTGCAGTCATGTTCTTAACCAGTTATGTTACTGTTCATTTGGTTAGCTATATGGGACGAGAGCGGCTTCGATTAGTAGTTTGGTTTCCCTCCTCTCTTTAAATTAAAAATAATAAAACTAATCATCTTAACTTCTAATTCTTGATAAATCATTGAGTTGATGTTCCCATGGAAACAAACTCTGTATCCTCGAGCAAACTAACTGTATCCTGGAAACAAAGCAATGGCTCCCAGCAGTTATTTACATATTAATCTATGCCATGACCTCATTTTTTGACCATTTCAAATGCTCCCAAGTATATCAAGATATCGACAGCTTCAAAAACTGGTCTACAACTGGCTAGTGTTTTCTTTTATAGACATGGACAAATAATTTTTTTTTAAATTTGTATTAAATTTAAACAAAAATTACGCATTACTATTTTCCCCCAAGTAATAAAAAATACTAATAGAGTGAAATAATCCATCTAGATATACTCTATAAGTTTACAAAACAAACAAATATAAGTTTACGAAACTGATATAGTAAATATTTATTTATTTTTTTTTTTAATTTAAGGCGTCTCAACATCTATGGTCATTTGCGCCGAGCCTTCTCAGTGCCTGCCGATTCCTCCGGACAGTGTTCTCCCGTTACAGAAAATATTTTTTTTTTTTTTCTTTTTCTTGAAAGTATTTATTCTTTGGTTAGGATCTAATTTTTTGCGAAAAAAAAACAAAATATGTATGGTACATTCTACTTAGTTTTCTACAATCATATTCATTAGAAACAATAAAACAAACCATAAGAATCATGACCAATTTGTCCTCCATATCCGCCTAAAAAAGTCATTGGATCACTATTTGACCAAGTGCCATCTCCCACTCCGAATGCTTGGTAAGGGAAGGATGTTCCATAGTAGTTTGGCATATAAGGGTCGGATGCCATTGTTGTAGAAATTGGTGCTGTGTAATTCTAAAAAAAAAAAAAAAAAAAGAAAATTTCATTTACGCAAGTTATAAATCTTTATATATATAGATGTAGTATAACTAAAAGTTTATCATTCTTATTTAAATGTACTCTATTATAAAGCATCACAGCGTGTCCTATTTCCTGTTGGGGAGAAGCTAATTAGCCACTTCTTCAGAATTGAATTTCTCTGTGCCAACAGTGATTCTCCTATGATGACATCATCATCTATGTTTGCCAAAATCAGGATGATCCTACTTAATATTTTGCCTCCTATACAATTCCTATTTTTGTTAGAACTGCTTGGAGCAAGTATTAAAAAAAAATAAATAAAGAAAAAAGGCGGTGGTGGGTCTCATTGCCTGAGAATGTGAACTATTTACGAGGACAAGGTTTCAGAATTCAACGCTGCCAATCTGGTCAGTCAATTAGCTTCTGTGAAATCGAAAATCTTCTTACACTTTTATTGGTCTCGTCTATCGATTTCATGGGCCATCTTGAAGGCGAACGTAATTCTATTCTATTTAAGAAAAATTGATTAAATACTTTTGTATTTGTAAATGGACCAAAAGTTGTGGCTTGCAATATTGCATAGTAAAAAAAAAAAAATCTGGGGGGAACACTCACACCACTTTCTCTTATAGAAATTCTCAATTCCTGAGTGATAATTTTCTTAAAAATCCGAATTTTTACAAAATGTTGAGTTTCTTAATTTTTTCCAGATGCTGGAACCGTACAATGTATTGAGAGGCATTACAGAGGCGACCCAAACGTCTCAGCTCCATCACACCTAAAATCAATATTCCGGAAAAAAGTTTCAAATAAAATAACTAAGGAAACTTGTTTATTTCTAAAAATTGCGATAACTTATTTATTTATTTCTATATAGTACAGTTAGAATGTGACCAAAATTTCTTGAACATCGGGAACTGTACAGCCGACAGGCCGATAACAAATGAATGACGTAGAGTACACAAACGTTCAACATACTAACTTAGAGTTTACATACATAAGTACTTAGAAAAAATGCAATTGTTTACGAAAGACATTTCTTTTTTTTTAAAGCATTTTAATATAAAATAAATTAAACCAAAGGAATAAACACTAACCACTCGCTAAATGTAGTGAGTAAACAAGCAACCTACCCAACCTTATCTCCAACAATGTCTTTGCTTTGACTGTACACCGCTTCTAATAAACTCAATTCGATGTTCCAGAATCCTGGTCGACCTATAGTTTAACAGTACGGTATTCTGAAAGAGCACATTTTAAGAGAAGGCTGAAATCATTGCTCCTCCAGAACCTCCAAAATGAAACAGAAAAATTTTCAAATAAATGTGATAGAAAACTATAGGGTAAAACTATCTGATCCCATAGTTGGAAGAACAAGTTTCAACTCTTAATGCAATATGAGAAAATAATACATTCAAACAGTTACTACAATTCAATAATCTGATAACAACCAACCCTCAAATATGGATAGTTAGATTACTGGAATTTACTTAAAAGATGAGTATCATATTGTGGGTGCACAATGGGCCCAGCTGAGATCTACGTGCTGAACCTCTTTTTGGAGGCCCCGAGTTTCTAGATCATATTGTGACTAATCTACAAATAAATGCTAGAATAATTTTATTCATAAGGACCGGTGATGATTAATTCAATTTATTTATGGATTTGAATATGGAAATGCAATTTATTTTATGTCCATCGGGAACGAATTCGTAATGAATTATTCTTTTATGGCTCCAGTAAACACACAACAGTGGCTTTTTCTCGAATTGCTCTCTTGCACAAACAGGAAATGCCGTTTAACCACAAGTCAACAAGGATAGGTATAACAGAAACATTAAGTTGAAGTAAACTCTGGTGATGTGTAACAATCTGAAACTGGACAGGAATATTAGAAATATGCATGCTAACACGGATAAAATACAGATGTTATCCAGCATTCTATCTAGTTGTTGTTAACAAAGGTCGGAATTTATGGTAAGTCCATCGGAAACGAATTCGTGATGAATTATTCTTTTATAGCTCCAGAAAATGCACAACATTGGGTTTTTCTCAAATTGCTCTCTTGCATGAACCGGATATGCCGTTTAACCACGATCCAACCATTAATCACCTGTAACAGAATTTCGCCAAAAAACTCAATTTTTCGCCAAAATCATATGTCAACATTCTTTTGTAAAAGCGCATATCAGATAGAATTTTTAAGAGAAGTTGGCAACAATTCTTCCATTCTTCTAACGGCTTGTTGAGGTATAAGTTCATACACCACTATACCACATCTCCTTTTTACCTTTCCCATGGTATGGTGATGGTGGCTAACGGTGTCTTTAGAGCCTACCAGTTCTGCAGCAATTGCAAGAGTACTTGTGGTGAATTTGACTCGATAACTTCCCGTAAAGCCTCATCACACCTGACGACCGCTCTGAACCAGTCGTATCACACTATTATTTTTGAAACCAACGTCGGGATATGCTGATCAAGGACACCTTCCCCTACGATTTCATATACATCACTCGTAGCTTCAGCAGCTACACACAGCGGTACACTGTTTTTTCCAGTAGTAATATAAAATTACTAATACACGTATATACGGTAATGATTTTCTAAAAACGATCACATTTGAACTGAAACAACATAACATGTTAGAAACACTCTACACAGTCTAAAGATTAATATAATATCGTGTTTATAAGTATCAGATGTATGTGGATGGTTTTGAAGTCCATGAAACTGCTTCAGTTAGAAAAAACGGACATTTTTCTTATCACCCCATTAAATTGATGCAAGTAAAACAACACTCACTTCCCTTTGCATTTCTCATACTTTTTTTTTTTAATTTAAGGTGCGTCAACATCTCTGGCCATTGGCGCCCGGACCCTCTCAGTACACTGCCAGCCTCCGGACAGTGTTCTCTCGTTACAGACAACACTGTCCATCACCGGTCAGTGAGCTGTAGAAGCTCCTAGAAAGTAAAAATCTAAGAGTGGCACAGCTGGACTCGAACCCGGGTCCTCCGCGTGGGAGCCCAGTACGCTAACCACTTAGCTATTCCCTTCCCTATTTCTCATACTTCTAATTGATAACAGAGAAGGGACTAGGTCAGTGATAGCACGCTGGACTACCAACGCGGAGGTTCCAAGTTGAGTCCACTAGTGCTACCCTTAGGTTTTCTCAGACTAGGAGCCTGTACTGTCCGGTGATAAGCAGTATTGTCTGTTACGAGAAAACCCTGTCCTGAGGCCGGCAGTGCATTGAGAATCTCCGACTGCCTATGGCTGAAGTTGTTATCGAGCTATAAATTAAATAAGAGAAAGAATTGATAATTTTCTTCGAAGTTAGAATTCTGAAGAAACGTTTATTATACAGATGGAGGAACTATATATGCACAATTCTAGAAACGGCTCTTTAAGGTTAAGTTGATCGTCGTATCTTCTCCAGAACACTCTTTAAACAATTTTTTCCGATTTTGTTTTTTTCAAATAATTGTTATTTTATGTCACTATTAAAAAAAAAAACACTGTACAGCTGCTAAAGCTATGGTGCTCTATATGAAATCGAAAGGAATTTCCAACAAGATCAGTCACACACCTCCTTAGACTAAAGAAAAAATTGAAGAACTTGATTGCGTTGAACAAACTTTTATTCCCATTCTATAGTGGTGACTTAGCTTCATCCGACTCAATGGGCCACCACAATCAACTACAATGGGCTATATTTTGGAACATTAATTAAAATGTATAAAAGGTAAGACAAAATGATTTTTTTATTGGAAAACGGTCACTTTTGTTTTTATACACCCCATTACTACGGGGATAAATTTAATTTAGATAAGATCGTAATACAGTGCATAAGATAACGCAATTGTTATTAAGTAAAAAATGTTATATGAACATAGGTTCTATTTCGATCAATTAAAGAACTACAACAGTTCAAAGTTTTATTTACAGTTAGTGACAGTCATATTCATACAGTAGTCTGTGTTGTACATATGTACACAATGTGTACGTACATGTACTTTATTTTTTACCTACTTTATATGAAATATATTTGGCACAGTTAGCTGCTTGCTACAAAACAATAACATTTGCTTTATCTAAAGGAATTACTAGAATAATATAAATATCAAATACAAAGTAGCAAACTGATGCGACTTTCGTATTCATACAACTAGATATACTCATTCATTCTCTAATAATTGTTTACTATTTCATCGCTAAAGGTATTCATTGGTCAAATTACATTCAGTTTAATGTTTTCTATCATTTTTGGTGGGTCTAATTTAAATTTAAGTGAAAATGGGCACTTTATGGTTACAATAAAGATACGAGCCATGAAATTCGTAAAATCATAATTGAAAATTGGCAAAGAGGAAAAACTTTGCGTGAAATTGGAAAATTAATAAATAGAAGCCATGCTACAGTACAAAGTATCATTACTCGGTACAGAAATGAAAACAGGATTGAAAATAAGGCAAGAAATTTAAGTAGAAGGTTGGCTCAGCGATTATGATGAACGATCCCTAGTAAGAAAAGTGAAAGAAAATACTGAAATAAGTGCCCCAAGCTTAGCTGTGGAGATGAGTTTTAGGTTGGGAAGGAATATTAATCCTGTGACTGTTCGTAGAGCCCTCAAAAGAAATTCGTTCTTTTCCAGGTCAGCAAGGAAGAAACCATTTGTAAATAAAAAAAATAAAAAAACACGGATTCAATTCGCTAACACTTACAGAAATCATCAATTTGATTTCTGGAAAAACGTTTTATTTACAGATGAAACTAAAATTAACATTTTACAATCCGATGGAAACTGTAAGTTTGGAGGAAAAGAAATGAAAGCCTTTCTGTTAAAAACGTACAACAGAGAGTAAAGTATGGAGGTGGGTCTGTGATGGTTTGGGGGAGTTTCTCAGCTTCTAGGGTGGGGAAAATTCAATTTATCGACGGGATTATGAATTCTGAGAATTACGTAAATGTTTTAAGAAAAAATTTAAAAGAATCTGTCAAAAATTTGGGAATTGAAAGAAACTTTATTTTCTATCAGGATAATGATCCCAAGCATAAGGCCCTTAAAACAAGAGAATGGCTATTGTATAATTGCCCCAAAGTGATGGCAACACCCCCACAGTCACCAGATCTCAACCCAATCGAGCATTTGTGGGCAGAGTTAAAAAAAAAATTGAAGAATTATCAGATCCAAAATACAACTCAACTTAAGGAGAAAGTAATTGTAGAATGGTATATATAACATTACTCAGGAAACTACTAAGAAACCTGTTGAGTCGATGCGTAGGAGGCTCATTAAGGTAATTAAAAGAAAAGGTTACCCAACAAAATATTGATTTTTTGTTTTTTTTTTTTATTTTTCAATTAAAAAATGTTCATTGTTCGTAATGTATGAATATGAAAGTCGCATCAGTTTGCTACTTTGTATTTGATATTTACATTATTCTAATAAATTCCTTTAGATATAGCAAATGTTATTGTTTTGTAGCAAGCAGCTAACTGTGCCAAATATGTTTCATATAAAGTTGGTAAAAAAAAGTACATGTACGTACACACTGTGTACATATGTACAACACAGACTACTGTATGAATATGACTGTCACTAACTGTACATCTATTTACCAATGAAAAACAAAACAAAATCGTTAGCAACTGTTAATTTTTATAACAGCAAAACTAGTGACTCATAAAAATTGCTCAAAATGTGCTCCTTGAGATCGAGCAAACTTGACAACTGCGAACCAGAGAGTCATAAACATGTATCATCATCACATTATTGTTGCGAATTTGATTGGCAGCATCCATTATTTTTTCGAGTAACTATTCACATGTGTTTATTTCTATAGTGTATACGAGCTGCTTTAGGTGACTCCAAAGATAAAAATTAAGAGGATTAAGATCGGGTGACCTTGGAGGTCAAACGATAGGGCCTCCACGACATAACCACCTGTCAGCGTAAAGCCTATTAACCTGTCAGTTACTTGCCTTCCATAGTGAACCTTGCAAAGTGTCTATTATTTATTGTGGGACTGTCCAAAACTGCATTGTTTAAATTTTCTCATTGCGAACATTATCTCCACGATGATTGCCACCATTATTACATAGAGCAGTTGTTCCTGTCTCTTGAAGCCTCTGGAATGTACGGTCGAATACCCTATGGGAAGGTTCTTGACGTCTATTCAGAAATCTCCTTGGTATTCTCTTAATGCATGAGGAGATTTCCATTGCAGAAACCATAAATAAATGCAAAATTCAGCTGCACTGAAGCACTCCATTTTCCTCTAAATTCTCCACTAATACTAAATTATTGTTTACACATGACTGGATGTATTTTGTTTTTACATAACAATTGCAGACGATTTTATATTGTTTTTCATTGGTAAATAGATATAAATTGCAAAACTTTGAACTGTTGTAGTTATCATATAACTTTTTTTACTTAAAATAACTTCCCCAACAAGTTTCCTAAAGCTTTTAACATTCGTTATAGATTACCCTGAATATTAGTTATTGTATGTCACTGAATGCCTGCATTTCTCACAGCTGTTCTAACATCGTACTGCATACCATTTTCTCTAAATTCTGAAATTTTACTGAGTACGATATATTTATCCAGTTTCATCCAAATAGTAATAAAAAAAGCAACTAACTCTTCAAATCTTGATTATTTATTTATTTTTGTTACAAGTGATGTTAAGTTTATTTTATAAAATGTACGAATTATCAAACCATGTTCATTTACTCGTTCAATAATATCGTTTTAAAATAAAAACAATATCTAAAGCCGGCTACACACGTAACTGCATACTTGAACGGTATACATGCGCAGGTCTTTTGCGCAAGTATACATGTGATCCACACGGCTCATGTATACTTGAAAAGATAGCAGCTGGCGACTATGGCCGAAGACGACGATCTCGCTTAAGCTGCTATTGTTTTAATTTACCAAAGAAAAAGTTAACGAAAAGATCGTTCTTTGTGGTGTAAAGAAAAACGAAAAAGCTATTCACACATTAATTTATTAATTGAATTGAAATTTTACGCAAGGGAGGCATAATTATCTGAGAATGGATGAAGAAACTTAACTTCACCTTTTATCACTACTTACTCCTTTGATTAAAAGACATAAGCAACATCTTTTTTCCCCTTATCGTGGTAGTCTTTACAATTTACATTCCATAGACACGGTTCGCTTTCATAGATATGAATAAATTCTTCTATAATTGATCTATGCCCCTTCCTAAAATTAACCGACATAATTATTTATAAATTATATATTTTAATAATATATAACCTTTATTCACTTTTACTGACTGAGAGGTTGCACAATGACGTTTTAAACATGAACAAGATGGCGCGCACAAGTATGCAGTATGAAATTTTAAACATTTTCTGACTTGTGCAAGTTTTCCATACAAACGATCAAGTATGCATGTACAAGCGGACTGCGCATGTATACCGTTCAAGTATGCAGTTACGTGTGTAGCCGGCTTTAGGTTATCATTAAAAGAATTTATCAAAATAAAAATAATATAAAACAAAACTTATACAGTTATATAAAATTCAAAGAAATACTGATTAAGGTAATAGAAATTAAGAATACTGTATACTTTCATAATGAATTTTTGTTTTTCGTTGATACTATTTTTTCATTTTTATTTTCATAATGGTTAAACAATCAAGATTATTTTCTAATTATGATTTATGTAAGACATGAATTAAACAGATAGACAAGAAAAAGCACTATCTATTTCATTCAAAATGATTCAAGGAAAACCTTAAATTGCACATTTGTTTCATTTTCCAACAAATCATAATAAAGTGCATAAGGGCTTATAATAATATGAGCATGGTTTTTCCCCAATGTAGTTTGTTCAAGAAAATTGCCAATACATTCTGAATATCATACCAACAATTTTAAGTGATTCTAATACAATTCTGTTTCAAAGATAATTTGTTTTTCAAAGTCTGGATTTTTAGAACTCATTTCTATATCTGAATACAGAATATTCTTGTCGAACATCTAAAAATGATATATTCATTAAATATCAAGACTAAACTTCCTACAAAATTTAAATTCTTGAATTATGACATCACAAGAACCAGGGGCCAAAATTTAAAAAGAAATTCTGGTGTAACACAATTACATGACTCTCTCCTACTGCAATTTCCACCTTTATAACTGAAAAATGTTCTTCAACTTGTAATACTTACTCGATGTCTAATTGTCTTCAATGTTATAATATTAGACTGAAATTGAATCTAAACTTAATAAGAATCATGATTTTTTTAAGAAGCATAACCTTACCCTTCCCCCTGAAACAGTTGTAAATGAACTTACTCAGATAAAAAATTTAAAGTACTAAATTTAATGAAATCTCAATGTTTTATGGAGAAAATACGAGAAAACTGTTCTATAAAACGCACTTCTGGTCAACCGATTTTCTTCAAACTCGGAATTCGGGCAACCTATTCAATGCTTATTAGCATTATTTTGATAAGAGAATCGCATAATTAACTTAAAATATCACTTCAGAAAAAAACATATTACCCACCCCTTATAGAAATTTTTCCGGAGAAATGTTTCAAATAAAATAGATAAGTAATTATATGTGGATTTATACGAAATTTAATGAAAATCGTTGGAGCATTTTTCGATAAAATCGCGAAAAGCTTTTAAAAAATTATGTTAAGTTGCAAAGTGCAAGCCGCACTTCCGGCTGATTGAATTTGCCCGAAACAGACATACAAACCATTCATTAAAAACAGTTTTTTCTCAGGAGACTTCAAGACATGTATTTCCGGTGAAAACTCAATTTCGAAAACCTAATGATCGAAATATTTCCTCTTACCAGGAGTAGGTGAAAGTAAAAAGATACGAGAATTTCCAAACCTATAAGCAAAATGATTGACCTTATATCACTCCCATCGCTGCCATCTATGATTTGAGTATCACAAATAATGCCAAATCAAAACTTGAATGATTCTCACATTCAATTGAAACACTGTAAAACTGTTGGGAAATAATAGTGACGGAGTTGCTAATACAGCCTGCAAAATCTCTAATAAGTACACTGAAATTTAGTGGAACTAAGTAATTTAACTAAAATAAAATATTGTACATTTTGTGACAGGTACTAAACACGGTGAACACTTTCTATGAACAAACTTTTTATCTATCAGTTTGAGCTTCCAAAATGCAAACCTTTCTAAAGACTAACATCTGGCTTCTAGCACATCTGAGGTTCCTCATTTCTTATCACGAACCTGGGCAACACCGCCTGAGTTCCTAGGAGAAATAAAAGACTGACTTTTCGGCCAAAAACGAGAGCGCTAACCAAAGGGTAGTCAAGTGAGCATTCAAACATATATGGTAGGTGGAAAATATTGTCTGGTATTTTATACGTCGTAGCATGCATATTTATTTTGTTCCAGACCGGTTTCAGTTCCGTGAACTATATTCAAAAGTTTTTGGAAAATTATTAATTTTACACGAACTTCTATACCATTTGGATGTCACTGTGAAAAGTAAATTGGTAAATATTCGAACATGCTAATTCCAAATAAATTTCATTGATTTTTTTGTAAAACTGAATTTGTTTCCAGTTGATTTGTAAACTATTTAACTTTTATTGCAATAAAATAATTTAAACTACATAAAATAAGTTTCTTACCGTTTCTAAAATAAATAAAAAATGCAACAAGATCGGTAAGGAAGGTTGATGAAGATAAATACAATACAAGATAAGGAAGGAGTGAGCAACAGGTTGTCAGATAAAATAATGGTAAAAACTGTTGACGCACCCTTGATGAGTTAAAAGCCCTTGCAACGGGAAGGGCAAATTTGCCAAATATAATACATTTGGAAGCAAAACTATTCACTGAATAGCAGTACAGAGATTGTTGCTAAAATCTGCATAAAATGTAAATATTTTGGCATTTGCTTAATTAATAATGTATTTTGTTCTCAATTCCGGATTTATTTTCGAAGAATTTATCTTTCCATTGTAAATGATCATATTCCTTAATCCCCAGAAGTTGAATAATTCTTCTATTAAACTGGCAATATTTTAAAGGGAACAAATTCATGTTGTTTTAAAAAATGGATACGCAACTCCTAAAAAACATTAAATTGTGGAAACAGTAAGAAAAATAATTCTTAATGAACGAATCGGCGAATCGTTACTAGTTTCCAGCAAAACTTGCTCTTACATCAGTGTAAAAAAAACAAAAACACCCAAGTACTTCAAATTTTATTAGTACTTAAAATAGAGCATTTTACTACTTGAACTTACAGATGACAATATCAACTTTTATAGTTAAAAATAGCTCATCCCAGGGTGTAGTTTTTACAACATTCAGAAAAAAAATAAAATAATGTGACCATGATTTAACGCAATATGTTTTTACTAAACAGCTGTTTAACCTTTTAGAACAGCAACACAATTTAGAAATCAAATTAACATATGATTTATGTTCATTAAGGTCGCAACTAATACGCTTTATACTCATATTTCAAACCTCAGATTTGATTTGTTCCAATATTTGCTATTAATTATTTATGTGCGACAATCCGAATCAAAAATAACCTAACGCTTCAAATTCCTTAAGTTGACAGATACATTTAAAAAATTTCACCAATCTAACCTTGAATACTTAAAACAAAACAACTTCCTCTGATATGGGATCTGAAAATTAAATGAAAATTGGTTACACAAAATCTATGGGAAGAGTTTTGGGAATAACTAGCAAGAAAAGGGACCTAAATGAAGTAACTTTTTAAGAGCCAAGGTATAAACTGTTTAACATTTTGGAAGATGAATAGTCACTCTTTTAATAATTATAAACATTAGTATACAAGAGTACAAAAAATGTATAAAAATAGAGAATACTAAAAATATGAAACTGAGAAGTAATGTGTAAGAAACTAAATGTCCTATCATGATTAATTGGTGATTAAGACCTAAGTAGCTGGGAATGGTATTAAGTGAAACAAAACCTGTTTCTGTCAGCAACTTTATTTTTTTTAGTTTTATAAACAGTGAAAATATTTTACCTGATGTTGCTGAGCCCTCCATGTATCGAAATCTTCATGTTCACTGACGTGTTCTTTCGGCCCATTCACAACTAACAGAAGGAAGCTAATTACTATTAAACTTGACAGGAGTATAGAAATATTCTTATTATGTTATATTATAGAAGAATTCTTATGGTATTAGATGAAAGCGTAAAGGATAAACTCTCAGATTTATTTAGAAAAATGTAAGAACGGCAACATGATAAAAAACTTAAAATGTTAATGGCTGTCTTAATCCGAAAAACTAGATAAACATATCATAATGTGTTCAGTTCCAAATTATATTAATGCAAAACATCAATCATATGGATGACATTTAGATGTAATTACACCAAATTAAACTCTCGTATCTAACCAATTAAGCAAAATTTACTGCGACAAATGAAAGAGGACATGAAAAACGGAAAAGATAAATAACCACAAGTGTTTTTATACAACATAATAGAGACTTCACAAAGTGAAAATGTAATGAAAACAACCTTACCTTGGTTCCCTTGACCTTTCATCCGCTGGTTATTGGTGTGATAGTTCATGAAAAAATTAGAAATATAACTTTAACATCTTAACATTTTTAAATAATTTTTAATGAAAAGTTACTGCGCCTTGTTAAAAGATCACTACCTGGTCTGTTACGCCTGCTGACATTACCTATTACAAACACCAATTTGAGTAACTGGATCAGTCCTTAATTTGAAATACACTAGTATCAAATAACACTTAGTTTCTAAACTTTAACAAAAATATAGCCACCGGCTACAAAATAAGTCCTTTAAAAAAAAAAAAAAAACAATTCCCTACTCTAGCAATATGGCGAATATCTTTAGTTTTGTAAATACGCAAGCGCAAGAACGTCACTTTCCAATGTTCACATAGCAAGCAGCTGTTAATGTAATTAAAATATACCTCAAACCAATTTTAAAATAAATAACACTTAAAATATTTTTTTATGTTTGTAGCATAAAATGAATATATTGCTTGTTAATTTACATGGAAACTTTCTAACTTAAATTTGACCATATGTGAAATTATCAAATTAAATACTTTTAAACTATAGGTACTATAAAATAAATGTAAATTAATTTTGAAGATATTCAGTTATTCTTTGTAAAATTTGCCACTTTTTAACGTAAACTGATTTAATAGAAAAGAGGTCAGATCAATTGTACTGTGTAAAAGAGTAACTTTTTTCTATAGAGGCAATATGAAGTCTGTATCTACAAAAAATTATCCAAAAGAATTTACAACATTAAATCCGAATTTAGATTAGGAATTACTTATAAAAGCGAACAAATACAAATAAATAAATAAAAATCTGAAAAGGGCTGAGTACACTGTAATTTTCTCGATTAAACTCTGATTTCTTTCAAATTAATCGTAACATTGTTTTTTAAAATTATTTTTATATTGGTCAGATATCACAGTTTAATGACATCTCATTCATTACTTTTATAGAGAATTCTTAACAGGAATAGATTGAATTCTTAACAGGAAATTTCCTTTTAAACAGACTAATTTGCATTTTGTAAAATGTCCTCAAAGATTTTTTTTATTAGTGTCTAAAATACAGTTCATGAATTATTTCCAAATTAAAAAAAATAATTATAGATGAACAACATACTAATTTTATAATACCATGAAATGGCTATCTTTATCTGTCAAGAACATTTTGCTAAAAATGCAAAAGATAGAAATATTGTTAATTTAAATATACTATTCCTAACTCCAGTAAACAGAATTTGACTAATTAGTACCTAATTAAGCAAAATGATCATTTGTTAAAAATATTTCCACTCACAAAACATGATTTTTTTTTTTTAAGGACTTTTTCAGATGGAAGCCCCCTCCATATCATACTATTAGAAGTTTAAACTTATTTATAATAAATATGCTTATTTATTAAAATTAATTCCGGAATTTTCTTTTTTCTTAATATGTAAAAAAAATTGTTTGAAAAGAGAACTAATATAAATCTCTAAATATAAAGTTTCAAATATCATAAAAAAAAGTGTATAATTTCCATAATATAAAAAAATTATACAACTTTTAAGAGCAAGAACAAGACAATTTTTAATAAAATAATTTATTTAAAAAATTTAGTCATTGTAGGGACTTTTTCAGTTGCTGTAATTGTGAGGCACTTGTATGAGACTGGCCTTTTCATTACCAAACTGTATTAGTGAAACATACGTAGCTGTTCCTCGTTGTGAGGTGAATTTGTACGAGTAATTTCTATCTTTTATAAATATCATTACTTTTTAAAATCATTTATTAATGATGGTTTATTAATTATTATTTTGTATTGTCTAGGTCGTTAAATTAAAGCCGTTGAAAAATGGTTGCTCAAAAGAAACAGGTAAGCTTGAAGCCACGTGTTTCTTTTTACTATTACATTTAGAAAAAAATCCTTATTCTTTGATGCACCACGTCTGCTCACTACTTTATTCTTGTTCACCATTGTATTTATTGAAAGTTATTAACGTACGCTTATTTATTATTATACTAATTATCTCCTTTATAAGTATATAATAAGAGAAAAGCTTTGATTTAACAGATTTTGCAAAAAATAACTAGACTATCCAAAAATCTTGCATTGTTTTAGACGTTGTAAATAATTTAAAAATAGGTTTTTAAACTTTTCTTTTCCATTTATGTAGTTCCAAGATTTGTAGTAGATTCTATTGTAAGAAGATGCTGTGGTAATTGTTTCTAGATAAAAATAGTAAATGAAATGTTTTTAAAATTTATATTTCCCTATTAGAAAGATATCGTTACGTTCTGAGTGAAAAGTTAGGGTTACCTCTTGTTTGGTTATTTATTATTAGATGACGAATTGAATTTCCTCAAATCATTGATACAAATTTGCATGAATGATGATACCGGCATGAGTTGATAGGAAGTGCCGGCTGATATTTGTGATTAGGCCAACTCGCTGACATGCAAATTTAATTCAATGATGCGCTACGTAGATTTTTCCATATTAAATAGTTCTCTACGTAATAATTCTTCAGTTGGTATATTTAATTTTTTTTATGTAATGTATCGTTTTTGGTAATTACTTTTTAATTTTTTTGTAGAAAAAAGCGCTAGAAAGCATAAATTCACGTTTAGCTCTTGTGATGAAGTCAGGGAAATATGTATTGGGATTTAAACAGACACTTAAAACTCTAAGGCAAGGAAAGGCACGACTAATCATCATTGCCAAGAATACTCCATCATTGAGGTGAGGCTGAGATGTAGGAATCCTTAAGATTCCTATTGAGTAGTCTCAAAATATTTTGTATTATTATGAACGTATCCTACTAGAAGTTAACACGCACTGAGGCAGTCAAAAACTTCAGAGCGTGAGTATTTTATGCACTGTATATTTCAATTTTATTCACAGCACTTGATGTACTCACATTTCTAGATCTCTAGCATTTCAGTATCTTAATATCTCAAAAATTTGCATGAATGATGATACTGGCAGTTGATAGGAAGTGCCGGCTGATTTGTTATGATTATAACAACGTTCTGACATGTAAATGTAAATTTGTCCTCTTAAAGTGCCTTAAGATTTCAATTTTTTGGATTCTAATCCAAATTAAAACTGAGATACGTAAATACGTTAAATAAAAACACGAACTTTTTTTTTACGTTTAGAGGTTATTTATTTTCTATTTAAGTAATACTTTTTAAAAAAGATCACCAACATTCTTGAATAGATTTATTCATACCCAATTTTGACGCGTTTTTGGCTATTATTGGAAAATCAGTTAATTGCAGTAAATGTCATTTTTTCCTAATTTTGCGCATTATTTTCTGTATGGAATTCTTGATTTCTATTGTGTCTTTTTTTGTTAAAGAGCATATTCGACCCGCCGGGTACCCTACAGCAATCTACAATAATTAGCAGCCTTCACCATTCGACCAATAGATGTGCTTTCTTGTGAGCCATTTTCTAACGCATAAAGCTTACCTTTTCCAACCTATCGTCCTCTTCAGTCCTAGTAAGATATACCCCGATGCCGGTACCCATACTCCTTATGAAAATATCACCCTTATCATTAATAAAAGAGAACCAAGATTTCATTTCTACTTGTAGAAGTTTTTGAGTGAGAGTTAAAATTTACATCTCTTTAATATCTTGAAATTAGAATCTAATTAATAGGATTGTTTATGTGATCAGGTTCCATTCATAATCAGAGATTTTACCCAGTTCTGCTAAAATTCTCATGAACACTCTTGATTTCTCAATGAGTAACATGTTGCGATATCTTTTGTTTAAGTTGTTATATCTGCAACTTATTTTTAACGACTTAAATTAATATATTTCAGTGTGAGTACGCTATCTATACTGATACAGGCAATTTGTATACCATTGGAAGGTGTACTGCAATATTTCTTTTTTAAAGAGCGAGCTTTAGTTTAGACTTGCAATGCTCGATACTAATCAGTAACCCAATTTTGAAATATCGCTTTATTATATTATTATTATTACTATTATAAGTACTTTATTTAAAGAATAATATAAAGAAATGACCTTTATTATATATTTTTATTATTATTGGTTAATTTTTGCATTAATAAATACCTTTCTTGGTAAGGCTTCTCCCTCCAATTGAAATTGATCTTCGAGTAAAACAAACTCTCTGTAGGTTAGAGCCTGTGGGGAGAGAGTTTTTTAAACTAGCACATACGTAAGTCAAATGAAGTGACAAATGATGGCAGGCATTGATTAGCAGATCAATAATTTTGGCAGGTGTTAACTAGCAGATCAATAATTTTTCCGAGAAAATTGATGTAGTGAGAAGCTAGCGATTACTGTACTAAGTAATCTCATTATATTAATCATAACTTCTCCGTACTCAAAAACATCCGTATAGATAAGAAACTTAATTCAAATAAATATGTGGCTTCATCTTACGATAAAAGCCTGGCAGAAAGTTAGTTATAAGCTTCAAACGACAGCAAGATAGTTGCCCATATTTAAACAATTATATAAACCAAATTTTTTATAAGAAATTTATAAAGCCGAATGAAAAGTAAAAAGAATAAAAATGTGCATAAGTTTTAAGACTGTTCTTGATCAGAATTTTTTATAAATGGTAATATCGAAAATTGATAGGAAAGGCGCAAGCTGATTTATATAAAAGGTAAAAGACAAAAAGTAGTATGTAGTATTAACTGTTATTTATATAACGCAAACAACTTTGGAAATAAAAATTTCATATCGCTGAATATTCCAATGTTTATTTGGTAAAATTATGTTTTAGGAGATCAGAGATTGAGTACTACGCAATGTTGGCAAAGACTGGAGTTCATCATTATTCCGGCAACAATACTGAGCTGGGTACTGCTTGTGGAAAATATTTCAGAGTGTGTACGCTATCTATTACTGATCCAGGTGATTCTGATATTATCAGATCAATACCATCGGAAGGTGGACCGCAATAGATAATTTATTTATTTTTTTTTTTTTATGTAAAGACAAAATAAATATATTGTTTTTTAATTAACATAAATACTTTTTATTATGTTTTCCCTTATTGTAGCAAAGTAAAAGCGTAATACGTTTTGTCTCCTAAGTTCTGTTGTGGCGTCCTTGTTGTGTGTGTGTCTAAAAGAAAAAAGTATGTCTATTTATTCAGTAATTTACAAAAATTAAAAATACAAATTTACAATTCACTACCAAAATATGGCTGCTCGTCTTACAACCGTCAGTGGAGGCTATTCTGTGTACTTATTACCTGTATAATACACATCATAAAGAATAATTCTATCAGTTAAATATTCAAAACGGAAAAATAAAACTTAAAATTGTGATAATTTTTATTTATGTTATTTCTAACTTTTTAGTGCATTCTGAATTTAAAGAAATATATTCATTCTTGACAAATGCCATTCTGCAAAAATTAGCTAAGGGATCCCAGTCTCTAGGTTAGACGATCTGCAATATCGCTATGGAAGAGATCAGAAGATACAAACCACCTCAGTTAGATTTCATCATACAAATGGAATAGTTCCTAATTCTTCTGCCGGTCACACATTATTCAGAAAAAGTCTGCGCTTTTGAAATTTTTATAATTAAGACCATGCAAGTAATCTCTAATTTTAAAAGCTCCACCTGATGTTAGACAGGGGCACTTCGCTCATATAACTTTTCACTTAAACCATATGGAAGCATTCTTATTTTTAATTGAATCTGATTATAAAATTGAATATTTAAGTATTATTTTTAATAGCATTACCCAATTCCTTTGTGTCAAGCAAAGGTTTACTGCAGGATTGTCCGATGTCACCTAAACTTTTCAAAATTTATTTAAATATGGCAATGCTAGATGGAACAGAATTTGTAGCCCCATGGAAGTGCCTATTTCTGGAAATATATATCTGCACAGTTACCTTTATTGTAGATAACCAGGCACAGTACGAGAAAGATATAGAGTACATAATGAGGAAATTAATGAAAACATATGATGATTTGGGCTTGGAGATCAATTTCATAAAAACGGAGTATTTGTCTACAGGAAAGTTAATGAGGATAAAGTGAATGGAAAGAAGGTTAAAAGCATGAAACAATTTAAATAGTTGTTGTGATGGTTGGTTCCGCAGAGCTGGAAAGCATCAGAGACATTTTCCGTGATAGCCTGCTTCATTTTGTGGTCATCGACTGGTTTCGGACGTTCGCCCATCTTCAGGATGCGTTTGTCAGACAGTGTGATAACCCAGACTTGCACAGAGCAAATTCAGTTTATACACTCGTAGTTTATACATTTAAATATTTGGGGTCCATTATTGAGGCTATTGGTATTTCGGATAAAAAATTGAAGAAAAGAATAGGAAATGGTAAAAGAATAACAGGAATGCTGAATTCAGTCTTGTGGAACGCTAATATACTGAACAGAACAAAAAAACTTAGGGGAATATGTTATGATTATTGTATTGTTTGTGGGGAGGGGCAAACCCTACGCTATCCAAAGCCCCACTGGGGACCCATAGCTACCCTAAGAAAAACAACAAACCGGGTCTAAAGCCAATATCCAGACCAGGGTCTAACTAACTCATATAAGATCACCGCTGTCCGAACAAATCGGACAATAACCTTATAGGGAAAGAGCCTAAGATCTTTCACAGACATCCTATTCCGACCAAGAGGTCCTGAACCTAATTTCCTCAGAATCCAAGCAATCTGTCATATGATGGATGGGAGTTTCCTCCTCTGTCTCACTCTCTACAAAAGGAATCCGGCATGAGCCCCATTATGTAGAGGTGTCTCCTTAAACCACAATGTCCAGTAAGGGGTCCAACCAGATACCTGAAAGAGTTCCGTGAAAGATAGCCACGTCTCACTGCTGTCCCCCTCTGACTGGCCCAGGGATGAATGCTGCGAAACTATCCATGCCAGAAGCTTATCAGGCATGTGCCTCAAGATACACCAATAGCAGACTCGGGACCAATGAAAGGTTTCAGAACGTTATCAATTGTTCGTAGTTTTACAAGATCCGTCAAATACAACTCTTACGCGAGTTCTTGTACAGTTTTCTTTGTAAACCCCGTGATGTGGAAGTAAATATTTTATTTTAGCAATACTTCAGGTGAAATAGAGTTCATGTAGCCTAAATGTTCGTATTCTTCTATAAAACTTGGTTTAACTGAGGATCATTTAATAAACGTTTTTCTAAATTATAGAAACGCCTCAAAGCTGTATTCTCTGAATTTCCTAGGAGACTGTGATTCTTACGAAAAGTAACTGTGTGATTCCTAGAAGACTGTGATTTTGCACCTTGAAAGCGACCTGTGTCATCCCTGGAAAAATTGGTTTTAAAATGTTCTTCGCATTGCATTTCTTCCTTAGTAGAGCCCGTTAGACTTAAAACATTTTCAAACTGCCAAAATTGTTGCATTTGATCATGGAAAATCTCATTTGAAATGGCAAAGTGACAATTTAATTTTGGTTGTATGAAATGAAAAAGTTCTCCGGGTACAATCCATCTTAGTTTCGTATTTTGAAGTATGAGGCCGGTTTCATGAATGCTTTGTTTACCGTCGCATAAATGTCGAAAAATACATTAATACCCAACAAAATATCTATAGGTCTGACTTATTAAAATCTTCATCCACCAGTAATAAGTTTTTTGGGATGCTATTTTAGAACAATTAATGCTTATTTGTGGCATATTTTGTGAAATTGGTTGACAACCTAAAATGTTTGTTTTGTATGGTATTGCTATACCCCTGGAATAGATGGTTGCGTTTGTTTTTCCATCTACGTTATTTAGTGAACCATTAATGCCCGAGATTGAAATGTTCACTTTACTTATATTTAATGACAATTTTTTTCGCTAATTGAAAGGTCATGAAATGTGCCATTGAGCCTGTATCTAAAAGACATCTACAGGGTATGGGATTTCCTTTTGCATCATATACCACACTGCGGCAGTGGGTAACATAGAATGACCCCAATTCGAATTTCGTGCGTAATTCGAAAGTAATCAGTAAGGTTAATCGAATCAATAGGAGTATCGTTCACTGCGTCATTTCTGTTTGAAATTAAAATTTGAGAATTAGGAGTATTACTCGTTTCCTCGTTATGCAATAATAATGGTGCTTTTTATGGCAATGTTTACAGTACGAGGTCTTGCAAGATTGAACAAAATGATTAGGTCTTAAGCAGTTTAAACAAAGTTTACTCAATATAACTAGCTTCATTCTCTCTTCAAAATTTATTTGCAAAAACCTATCACATGCGTTATTGAAACGGGAGCCTTTGCAAAATGAGCAAGTAACCTTTCGTACAGTTAGATGTGTAAGTGTTTAGGTTCATTGAATTTCACAGAGGTTACAATATTTTTGTTATCTGATTCTGTTGTTCTTAAGAAATGGCAATTTCTGCCAAGAACTCTTGAAATTCCTTGAGCGTTGGAGACTCTTTACTACATGTAGATTTTTTCCCACTCTTTTTTAGTGTCCTGGTCCAATTTAGATGTAATTATATATAATAATAAGGCGTCCCAGTGTTAACTGGGTTGGCCTAGAGAAGTTGGAGCTCGGAAGTGTTTACTAAAAGTATCTACAAATTTTCTTAAATTAGTGTGTGATTCAGATTTTAAAATTGGTAATTCATATATAGACTTTATGTGAGCATTTATAATTCGTTTTTTGTTGTCATATCTTTCCTTTAAAAGATCCCCAGCAATTGTGTAATTGTCACTGGTAATTTCATGTGAACGTAGGATTTGAGAGGATTCTCCCTTTTACCAGGATTTTCAGTTTTTGTACTGCCAACATTGTTTTGTTATTATGAATTAAACTGCGAAAGGTTTCATAGAAGTCAGTCCATTGACTGTAAGACCCATAGAAACTGGGCAATTCTATCGTAGGAAGTTAACGTTTTCTTGTTCGAGTGTCCTAAATTTATATTGGATTGATGGGAATGCGATGAACGTGTGATTATAATTTGTCTAGAATTTTCCACAGCTTTGTAGTACATATCTCCGAACATTTCACGTTCTATTATTTGAATGTTGGAATCGTCCAACATTTCAATTTCATTTTGTATTTTCTCAAATGAGTCAAAAACATTGCCTAATTTTTCCAGTCTGACTTGAAGTTCTAAAACGTTTTTAGAATCGAAATTTTTAAGAAATGTATTAAACCTTGTTAACTGAGCCTTTAGCAGACCACGTTTTGCTATTAATTCATTCAAATCTGTCATTCTAATGATATGTGAACAAATGAAACTGCGCTATATCAAATAGACTAGAATGGAATGAAGGAAAAGAATAAATGTGAGACTTACTGCAAATGTTCTCTTATGGCTTCAAACTAGTAATCTCCAATCCGGCAACTTCTGCCCCATAGTTGAATTATTACAGAGAAGAGCTGCAAGTGTATTGAGACTGGAGAGAAGGAGAAACGAGCAAATTAGAGAGATAATGGAAATTAAAAGTAACATTTTGCGAAGGATCGACAAAAAGAGATTGGAATGGTTTGGACCAAGAGAGGAGAGCTAAATAGATCTGGGATTGGGAAGAGTAAGAGACGAAGACCCAAAAAGACCTGGAATGATCTGCTACAAGGTAGCTTATATGGTAATGGTCTTCGGGTAGAGGAAACGCCGAATATAGACGATGGGAGAGACTCCTTAAGAGATATGTTCCTCAATATAGGAAAATCCTAAAAAAAAAAATTATATTAATACTATGATTCTGGTCTGTGCAAGTTTATATTATTACATTGTTTTGACAAAACATCCTGATGGTGGGCGAACGACCACAAAAAGAAGCAAGTTATCACGGAGCTGGTAGAGATGTGATTATATATTCTGGTCCAGTCAAATACACTGATCCAACTGCACGTAACATTTGAAATTTAACACCTCAAATGCCGCGTAAAATCAATTTTTTTTTTGGAAAAATGTTACAAAAAGTGATACATTTAAATCTGTGCAGTTAGCATACCGCAAAAAAAGTTTAAAGGAAATCGTGGTAACAGTTTTCGAGAAAACGCCATAAAACTCAAAAACTTATTCCTAAAATCACACTTCTGGTAAACCGATTAACTTGAAATATGGAATTCCATCAGTCTTCTAATGTGTATTAATATTATAGTGGTGGTAAAACCATATACTAAAATCGTATTTCTGAGGAAAGCATAATGCTACTTCCCATAGAACTTGTACCCTCAACAAAATCAATTTTCCCGGGAAAAAGTTTCTAATAAAAGTGATAATATTTATGAGGGTAGATAGTATACGAAGTTTAAAGAAAACCGTTGGAGCAGTTTTCGAGAAAATCGCAAAAAACTGAACAAAAAAAATTCAGTCAAGTTGCTCTTCCGGATTTTGCCCGAAACCTTCTTGCTGGAGAGACACCCTAAACGGTATACCAAGTTTGAGCTTAAGATAAATTTTCTTTTTGAGATATTCTGTTAACAGATGCATATACACATACAGACCATTCCCTAAAGACCTTTTTTCAAAAACATGTATTTCCGGTGAAAATTCAATTTCGAAAATCTGGCATTTCGCAATATTTCCGAAAGAAAAGTCGTCGGCACTCCGGTTAGGCACTACTACCGCATCAGACACCAAGATTTGATCAAAATCCATCGACCAGCAGAGCGACTTTACTGATTTTGTTTTTGTTTTTATTTTTCCTATTTAAGAGAAAGTAAAAAAAAACATAGGAATTAAAGGAATTATATTTGAAGTACCATTATTTTTTCATTTCCAATAATGCTTTAATAACACTGGCCAGTACAGAGTATTGTGAATACACAATGACTCAGATATCTCGCCGTACACTTCTTAACAGCTCTTTATAAAGACTGACTCTTTGCACTTACCCCAAAACATGTATTTTCGCGCTCCGTTTGACTCGGTCGAAAATCGTCTTGACCGATATACTTCCTCACCACCACTGACGAGATTGTTGGACTTTGCTTTCTAGTTTGTATTTGAGAAGAACGCATCCTAATGACTTCCCATGCATTGTCCCGGTAAACAGCTTGCATATTGTTGAGTTAGCGAATCGAGTATTCGCTGGATATGTTTGAATCATATAAATCTATTGCAAAAAAGCTTGAACATTACTTATTGAGTTTAAAAACTCTTGTGCCTAGACGCAAAGTAAGGGTATTTTTGTCCCTAAGTCTGTTAAAGACTCTTATCAGAAGCAATCTTCTTAAAGGATGATTATTTTTTTTATCTCTTTTCAACTAGAGTTGATGGTGTGGTTATTGTTCTGGAGAGCCCAGAACATACGGACGATGTTACCTGCTAATCAATTTAATTTAGAGTAGGCAATCCTACAGAAGCGCCATTAACATTAACCTAGATTAAATCTAGACTTAATCGTAGACTTGAAAAGACTATCATTGGCGGTGAACAGCAATTGGTAACTTCTATCTTCACTAAGACAGAATTTCTGAATAGGTTTTTCATTAATCTACCGTAGAAGAAATCGCTAATCTAATCCGGAGCCTCAAAGAGGTACAGCACTTATACCACGGCTGGGCCCATTGTGCATCACTAAATATCCAGTATCTCTAGTTATGGAACAATGGAAGCATTACAAAATAATTCTTAAATATTAAGAAATCAAGTTAAGAGAAAATTGAATTTAAATTTGACGCTACTATTCAGCAGGCTATATACTAATTCAATTCAATACATGTGGCACTTGAATGAAGCGTGATAAACAAATGAACTTGGCGGTAATTTTTAAGTGTATCAACTGCAATAGTGGCAAGAAGGTAACTTCTGATCTCACATTGGCTTCGCCTTTATATTGCCTTCACCTTCATAAGTTTTCAAGTTATTTTACAAATCCTAACTTCTTTCAACTGGTTTTAAAACTACTCCATGCTCTGCGCTTCAAATAGTCTTTGAATCTTCCTAATGTGAATAGTGTTGTTACATATATTACAAAATATATACTCAGTGTTACTTTATAATGAACAAAATGAATTTTATTAAGCCGAAGGGTAGAAGTTTTGATAGAGGGTAAGTTTCAGGAATTTTATTTTGCAAAATACACTAACACCTAATACGAGCACATAAGTTTAGATTAGAGTTATTGCAAATTTAGTTTGCCAAAAATGTAAAGTTTATTCGAATTAAACAAATATTTTTGTATAGGATTTATTGTTATCTGTAAAATAAAAAGAATTCATCTAGGAAATTTTGTTCAACTTGCAGAAATAGCATAATTTTTGTAGATAATGTCACAGTTATGAGAAAATTGAGGACAAATGTATAAATTGCTGACATAATCAGATAGTCAGAGTACTTAAATGTCTTAATAATGTGATAAATGTATAGAGAGAATAAAGCCACTTCGGCATAAAAGATCTTTTGTAGCTCTTTAAAATGTACAATGTGTAAGTGTGCGTTGCCGTGGTGAGCTAGTTTGCCTCTGGGTACCTAAACTATCTATGCAGACTCATAGGATATTTTATTAGTCTCAGTGGAAGTGTTAGGATGGCGGATAGATAGTGGGGTCTCCTCATAGGCACCAGGATCCCGAAGAAATAGCTAGTCCACTTCCTTTAGTAAGTTAAAAAAGAATCTTCGTTAAAATACCGACAGTTATACGTTTTTTTTAATTGTAAATTACATACGCCAATAACGGTTTTATGACAAGAACTTTGTAATATGGAATCAAAGCAAAGGAACCATCCAAAAGTCCATACTTTTCCTAGTACTATAGGAAATTTCAATTGTGGAGAACTGTCTCAAGGATGTCTTAATAATAAATTCTAAAATATAAATTTTTTGCCTCATTATATTTTTTTTTTAATTTTATTTTAACTTTCAGTGTTGGTAATAAAAATGAGAGAGCCTCCACACCGATTCAATTAAACTGTACCACATCTACATTTAACAATACAGCTGAGACTGAACCTCCAAGTCCTATTGCAGGACGTTTCACTGGTAATATTTTCAAATTTATTGTAAGTATAACTTAAATTCTTGTCACTGTGGGCTTCATCAGTGCAGTGTCATAATTTGATTAATATTCGTTATTTCCTTTAAAGTAGACAATTTTTAGTTGATTTATGTGTTTTAATTGCTGTTTTATTATTTGATATTTGGCTGATAATAATGAACCCTTTTCCAAAGCCAAAATAATTTATTGGTTAGAAATCCAACGTTTCAGCACTTCACGTGCCATTTTTCACATCAGAATCACACAAAAATGCAATCAGAAATGAAACCAGTGCAACTATACAGAACTATATAAAGAAATACATAACAGTAAATAATAGGAAAGTAATTGTAAAAAATAATAAAACTTTAATAGAACTAAATTTGGATCAATTTCATAAAAAAAAAATAAATCAAGATGCAAGTAGTTTAAAATTTTTTTTGAGAAATAACCGGGATATAACTATAATAAAAACAGACAAAACGAAAAAATACGTGATCATAAGTAATGATGAACTAAAAATTAAAATGAATCACATTTTGGACAATAAAGAAACATATAAAATAATTAGAACTAACCCTATAAATTCATTACAGAAAAATATAGACAAATACATAAATAAACTAGTAAAATACAACTGCTATAAGAAATCAGAAATTAATTCACTAGTAGAAAAAAATCCGATTTTGCCAAAATTATATCCACTAATGAAAATACATAAACAAGAGCCTCCAATAAGACCAATTGTAGATTGCACTGGCTCAATTTTTAAAAAATTAGAATACGGTATATATAGAAATCCCTTAAAAATACTCTCACAAGAGAATAAGTACGATGTAAAAAATGCAATAGAAGTTAAAAACAAAATTAAAAATTTACACATCACTCAAGAACAAACCATAGTCAGCTACGATGTAGTGTCACTTTATCCTAGCATACCCCTTGGTTTGATATACAAACTACTAAATGAAAATTGGGAAACAATAAAAAAACATTCGAAAATACAAAGTAAAACTATATTTACTGACTGATCCAAAGTAAAACTATAGGACTTAAACTGATCTGTGAAAATACATATTTTACATATAAAGGTAACATATACAGACAAAAAACAGGATTACTGATGGGAGGCACTCTCTCGACTAGCTTAGCAGGAATAGTAATGAACCATGTAATAGACTCCAGCATTTCTGAAACTAAAGTAGAACCAGTAATAATCAATAAGTACATAGATGATTTGTTAATAGTAATAAATAAGAAAATAACATACTATTCAATAAAATGAACAATATACATCCAAATATAAAGTTAACATTAGAGATGATTAATAATAACACAATAAACTTTTTAGATATGACAATAGTTCAGCACAATACTAAACTTAGTACTAAATTTTACAAAAAAAAGACAACAGCAAATACTTACAATCATTTAACGAACCATCCGAAACACATAATTGAAAATTCGGCGAAGAACCTCATACATAGAGCAGTTAGACTAACAGAACCACAATACTACAAAGAAATAGAAAAATTAATTACCGAAATTTTAATAGAAAACGCATATCCAAACAGTTATGCAGGAAATATTGGAACTATGCAATAGAACATAAAAATACAGATATATTGGGAAACGACAATGAAATGATACATACTAATAATAACACAACAGATCTAAATCACAGGTTCGAATTTTATGCTTTGACACAAATCCCGATAATCACTAACAAAATAAAGAATATATTTAAGAAATGTAATATTAATGAGATAAAAATTACAAACCTAATGATAAATAAAATAAAGTCTCACTTACCATCACAAAAAGACAGTAATAATAAATCACAGGACAACAATAATAAATGTTTTGGCAAAAAAAAAAAAAATTTTTTTAATAATAAATTAACGAAGCCTTAGTATATATGATAAGAAGTGTATTCAAGTAATTAATTTCGGACAATTTTATCTGAATTAGATGTATGTTATAACCATTGTAATATAATAGATTAATAATTTTTTCAGTAATGTAAAAGGAATATTTCCTATGAAAATGGCACGTGAAGTGCTGAAACGTTGGATTTCTAACCAATAAATTATTTTGGCTGTGGAAAAGGGTTCATTATTATCAACCAAATAGGCAATTTTTTTTAAAGGAATTTTAGTACCCTGTCTAAAATAGGAACATTTGAAAACTTCATTTATTGAATATTGGTGGTAGATGGTCGATGTTGGACCTGGATTTAACTTGCCCGAGGCAGTCATGCTTCCTAACCACACATAATCATTTCTTAAAATCACTCTAATTAAAAAATCAACACATGACATTATGTTTTATTTGAAAGCATTCTCGGGGAAATTGCGAAACTGAATAATCCAGTTAGCAAAGTCACACTTATTGAACCAAACCTACATATGGTTTCCAAAACTATACATTCCTAAAACGAAAGTCAAGCTGCGATTTTCGTGTTTGAATTATTTTGTTTCCCCCCCTTTCAACTCTCTCTCTCTCTCTTCTCTCTCTCTCTCTCTCTCGCACTCTCACTCACTCACTCACTCACTCACTCACTCACTCACTCACTCACTCACTCATTACGCACAAAAATACAAGAACTTTCACTATTACGATACTATATAAAATAAATTAGGACCAAAATATAAATTAGTTGAAATTTTTTTTATTTTATTGCCCAATTGATTTTGGTCTAATTTGGTAAATTTTTTGTTACAGCCATCAGCAGTATTTCAAAATCTTTGCCCAAAGAAAAGGTATGTATAGTTATAGTCTTAATAAGTATTTAATAAAATTAATGATCTTTAAAGTTTATTGATGGACTATCTTCCTACCATCAAGTTTTAAACTTTATCATACATGATTTTCTCTTATTGCAATTCTTGCAGTTCTGATTGGACAGATTTCCTTTAAAAAAAAAAAATTAGGATCCGACTGATTGGTATCCTTTAACTTCCACCTGGTGGTGGAACCGAACATTATACTAATATGGCTTCCCAGAGCCTAACGCCTTTAGCCCTAAAAAAAGTTTTCCAGAAATAATTTTTTTTTATTTTGTTAAAAGTCCCTTTATATATAATTTAAAATTTAAGACAGCTATTAATTTAAAATCGATGATCTTTTTCACTCGCATATATCAAAAAAACATTTATTTATTTTTTCTTGAAACAGTTTCCAGAAATTATTATTGCTACAAATGTCCGTCATTCAAATGACTACCATAGATTTATTCTTATCTACATTAATGGCCACTAAACTCCAAAGGTCTAATCTAATCTCCCTAAGGTTAGACATCACTATCCTCAATTTTTTTTAAGCATCCCAAATGTACACCACCAAATTAGTATAAATATTTTATTTATTTATATTTTTTAATTAATTTTAGACTGAAAAAGGAGAAGCAGGGATGTCAATAGAAGATCAGATACTACTGGCTGAAAATAATTTCTATCTATGTGTTATGGAAGAACAACATTTAAGTAAAGAAATTATAGGGCTAGATGTAAGTATTTTATTGATTTAAAAATTTGATAAGGAACACTTACAAGTTTGTTTTTTTCTGCAGTTTTCAAGTTCTTGTTGAAGAATTTTCGTCAAAGTTGAATTTTTTACTAAAAATTTTCCTTTAATGTTATATACATTAGTGGAAAACTGTGCTAAAGTGATGAAACTGTGCACCGTATTATAAATTGTAATGGCAATTTAAATGGTAGGAGTATGCTCCCCTGATATACTGTAAAATGAATTTCCCGCTAAAATATTTATAATAATTTTATTTTATTATCTAAATAGGTGTCATTTTATATGTAAATTATAAAAACTTGAAAGAAAATTGCTGGCTCAAACTTCTAGAAAATTGGAAAAAGTGAAAAAAAAAGTTCATTTATTTTCGGTTAACCGATTTTTATGGAAGCCCTTTTTTAATCTTTAATACAGTGAACTTTCTAATATATTTATTTATTCATATAAATAGATTTTATTCTTTTCTCAAAAAATCTAGGAAATAATTTTCCTTTTGTTTATATTCTGACCCAATACTGGCTAATAGCATATAACAATGTTACATTTAATTCTAAACTTTTGTCAACATAGTCCCTAGACAAAAGCTTTAGTGGTTTCAACTTCAATGAATGAAAGAGTTTGATAAATTAATTTAAAAAATCTCTCCTTTTTTTAACTTTTTAGAAAAATATAGAAGAAAGAATAAAAGAAAAACAATTCGAAGTGGAAAGAAAGAAGAAACTGCTTCAGGAACAAATTACGAAAGTAAAAGCAATTCAGTTAGTAAAACAACGTCATGATATTCTAACGGAAGTTGCAAAGAAATTGGAAAATATGCCCTGTAAGTAGTAATTATTAGTCTTATATTTTATAAAAATCTTATACAGGGCCGTTCTGAAGGGTGTCAAAAAAAAGTGCGGCCAATTTAAAGGCCGTCGAAAAGTGGCAAAAAAATAGGGCTTGAAGAAAAAAAATACATTTTTAAGAATTAGGCAGCCCGAAATTAATAGAGAGCGATTTAATTTACTGTTATTCTCAAAGCAGTCCTGGTCGAACTAGAATGTTGCTATTTCTTACATTTCGGATATTATGCAGAGCTCATGTAACACTCCTCGGTGAGGCTTCCGTGGAGACACTAACGGATTTGACCTGGAATGGGAACTTACCGTTAGTAGCAAATCCTGGTTTGTAATACTTATACGGGCTGACAATACTCTGCCCCCATAAAAATAATCGTGGCAGAATTTCATTCTTTATATTCGTTTTTGTTTTATTATTACTTATATAATGGATGTGAGAAGGAGAGAGAATTAGAGTGAAAGGATTTTAAGATGAAACAAACTAGATGATATGCTGAACACTGTGTAATGAAAGAACGCACAAACTGCAAGGACTTAGACAAGGAAGTTAGATAGCGAGAGATATCAAGAGACAGACTGGCTGAGTGATGAGAAGTAGTAAAAGGCTGCTGACTGGTTCTTAACTGGTCGTAAACTCTCCTGAACTGTATTGCTGTCCTCTTTACCTTATATTATTCAATATCGTAGAGCCGTAAAGTTTGAAGTCAGCTTTTATATATATATTTTTTTAATTTTTTTAAAAAATTAATCTCATAAAAACAGCACAAACATTGATATTACCCACTTTTATTTTTATTTAATTTAACTGGATAATCCGCGGTTTCGACAATATACTACGGGGAATGCTCAAACAAGAGGAAGTTAACATCACTGATCATCCTCTTCCTTTTCATTTACATGAATTAAATTATCCATTCCTAGTCTGGCCTGGGAGGGGAGTAACTAACTTTTTTTGATTCATTTTTGTGCTTCTCCACTCTTCAGATCCAATTACACTTTAGACAATTTTTGATATTAAATATCTGTGTTGGGAAACACCCAACACCCACAGACATTCTTTATGGCAAATCTTACAATTCTAATTTATAATTTCTTCCAACTTAAAATTTTTTACTAAACTGTTAGTTATCTTACTTTCTTATTTGGAATCGTAGATTTTTCACATTAGTAGTAAGAAATGTAATGTCACCGCCCTCCCACAACTTTCTTTAAATTTATTTTCTCAGGAAAATATTTACAAACTTTAGTTAGATTTATATGTGTTTAGTTAGTAAAGCAGTTTCTTAGAAAATTGTTGTTCCCACTATATGAAAATCGCAAAAAAATGGAAAAACGTTCAAATAGCATTACGGGTTAATTGATTTTTTCCATATTTGGAATTTTATGATTTTCATCCTGAATACATTTTTGATAAATTTATTGTATGTTATATTAAAATAACACTTTAGATACGTCTAACATCACACAACTCTATACAGCACAAAAGCTCTATATATTCTACAATCATGATGCAAGGAAAAAATATCTCAACCGAAAGTGAAGGGTATATATTTATCTATGCATTGGGTATCGGAAAACCTAATATGTCGGGTTCAGGGAAAATCTTAAAACATCGAGAGAAGCTAGAAAACTAGATAATGCACTTCCTGTTAACAAATTTTCTTCAAACTCTTACACTTTAGCACCACATTTAGTGGGGCTTACTTTAACTTAAGACTGACTATAGATGGTCGGCTGGTTCATTACCTGTAATCACCACATGCACCCTGTACCCATTCCAGCCAATCTCTATTGTGTAGGGAAAGTTCCTCAGCAATTCTCTTCACTCCCTGATCTAAGATAAGGTGATTCTGAAGGCAGCAAGTACTTCAGTGTAGCCTGGCTGTCCGAGAAAATGAGAATCTCCTTATTTTTTAAGAGCTCTCAAGTTTTCCTCTGCACAGATCTTAATTGCAAAAATTTAGGCCTGGAAAATCATACAGGCCTCTATGAGTACCATGAGTACCTTCATCCCATGTATGCCGCCCCTACCATCGAATCATCGTGGAGCACATACCTCCCCAGTCTGACCGCGCCCTGCCTAGCGTTTGGTCTATTCTGTCCAAGCTGTATGTATATTGGACAAATACTGCCTCTGGCCATATTACTTCACTTTAATTTTGCGTTTACAAAGGGAAAGGCAGACAAATGGAAATGGGCAGACTGTCGTAATTTGTTATAAATAACAAAACTATTAATTTATTATAATAGTTGTAATCTTTTTAAATAGTAAGTGATTGTTAATGATTTAATTTTCTGTTTTAGGCGAAATAGATCCAGAATTTACGAACAAAATAAAATATGTTGTGAATCATCAGACACAACTAATCAGTTCTCTTACATTAAAGAATTTCTCTCCTATAACTGAATCTGAGGCAGGTAATAAACAAAAACCTTGAAATAAACTACTTTTTTTTTATAAACACGATTCGATTGTTTCACATAATTAACATTTCTAAACTTGTAATCTGTTTTATCAATAATTTGTAATGAATCTATTATTATTTATAGATGAAATGGTGAAAGATTTTAAAGATTTTTCCACTATTATGGAGAAAATAGAGGAATATATAAAGTCAATAAAAACTGACGAAACGGCCTGCCATTTATCAAAACTTGTTGAAAAGTTGAATGATATTCATACCATCGTTGAAAAGTAAGTTTTTTTTGTTATCTAAACAGCTAAATTCTCCCACTAATTAATTTTAAATTAAATTTAAAATTAACATTCACCATCCTAGTTTTAAAAAAAATGTGCAAATGATAAAATTCAGATACCAGTTCGACATTCCATAATACATAAAATTATTTAATTTTATTTAAAAAAAAAAACAAAAAAAAAAACACGGTTAATAGAATAAATAACAGTTAATGTCATATAAACTGTTACATAGACAGATTTACAAATAAGAATTGTTTTTTTTTTTTTTATTTGACTTCAAAATTTATGGATGTTTTAGTTGCGGAAAACATTATAGAGGTTTCCCGAACAGTAACGTATCCTAGGAAAAAAAACATCGATTTCCAGAACCTCCGAGGGGGAGGGGGGCAGGGCGCTAACACTGATCTTATTCCCTTCCCTTGCTATATTTGAACATAAGTTTAACATTTAAGTGATATCATTAAAAATTTTTTTTTTTTCACTGTTATATTTATTTTCAGGTTACATACAGAAGAAACGAAAGTTAATGATCTTTTATCAACGTATATCACTTTAAACTTAAGCGCACATTCTAAAATAAATAAGGATAATTTGATTTTTTCTTTTTGATTACAAAGTTCACACAGCAAGGAACTGTGCTATATTGTTATACAGAGTTTGTTATAGTAATACAGTTACAGAATATACATAAATACTATATTGTTTTATTTAAATAAATTTTGTGATGCAGGACAGTATACAGTTAACATAAATGTAGTCTAGAAAACTGTGATGTGCGTTAGCAAGAACTTTAAAAAAATATTTGGTATGCTTGAGATATATAATCGATGGCAAAAAATTGAATGCGCATAAATATATTAATTTTATTTTTACAAATGGAAAGGTATTCAACATCTCTGACACTAGAATGGAAAATCTCCTGTTTTAAGTGGAATCTACTGCAGGCCATTTTTTTCTTTAGATATAACGAGATTGATTAGGAGGTTAAAATGAACATTGAGAGTATTTTAATGAAATTTATTAATGAAAATTCTTGAGTGACCTCTCTGTTCGACTGCAGATAGTATAATCCAATAAAAGCTTGTCATTTCTGATGCCGAATTGTGCTATTCATGATACGCTATTGCATTGATAATATGTTACTACAATGTTATGTTTCAACGATGCGACATATGTTTGTTAATTATTTTTCTTTAATTTCATGGAAAGACAAAAAATACTTGGTTAACCTGAAATATAGTCAAAATAAATAGTCCTCACAGATAGGGGAACCGTTCAACTTTGTTAGGTCAGTTTTAATTGATAATGTTTTCAGTGTATCCAAACATTCAGTGCTTTTCACACTTCTTCTTTAATTATTTCTTTTATTAATACAAGTTTTCACTCTTCTTCTGTAATTAATACAAATAAGAATTGTTTTTTTTATTTGACTTCAAAATTTATGGATGGTTTAGTTGCGGAAAACATTATAGAGGTTTCCCGAACAGTACGTATCCTAGGAAAAAAAACGCAAATGCGGAAGAGAGACCGAAACTCCGGCCCATGTGCTGGGAAAATGCCCGAACAACATGCTCCTCGGCACTCGCCGACACCACAATGTCAAACGTAGGGTCATCAAGTAATTAAAGGAAAAAGGCTATGCATGCTATGAGGAGGTCTACTGTGTTGACACGGACGGCGCCTCAAGATACGCAGATATAGTAGCATTCGATAAAGATAGTCGATCTGCGTTAGTTGTCGACCCTACGGTTAGGTATGAGAGCAACGATCCAGACCAGGCCAAGCAGATTAATGAAGAAAAGAGAGTTCTCCAAGAAAAGTTCCTACAAGAATTTGGAGAAAGGAACTTTGCAGTTCACGGCTTATGTTTCGGCTCTCGGGGGGGCAATTCCAATGGCTACTGCTGAATTTTTTGATAATGTCGGCATTGACAAAGGGAATTTGACCCAGCTGGCGGAGCAATTATCTTGGATTCCTTGGGAATCCTCCATAATCACATCTACGGTCATTGATAAATAGTATTATTTAAGGCCCTGCTTATTGAGTTTATTTATGTATGTTTCATTCTTATTTCGCTTATTCTTTGCGCTATTTACTTTAGTTTTGTAACGTTTGTGTCTTTTGACTTGAGATTGTCTCATGAAGATAGATTAGTAATCTGTGTTTTTTATAGCAACTCAATGAAATTGAGCAGCCCCATCGACTTGGTTTGTCGCTGTAATCTCTGTTAATAAATTGGTTCTGCACGATAAATGCTTTTGGTAAATTTACAAAAAAAAAATCCTTTTCTGCAGTAATAAAGAATATCTTTCTGAACTTCTAAATAATCGCACTAGAAATTCATTTATTGTTTATTTTTTAAGAAACGCCAAATTATATTAAGAACATAAGCTCTAGTGATTATTACAAAAACCATGTCTTTTGTTCTAAAAAATGAAATAAGATTTTTGATTACTCAGTTCAGACATCTTGTTTATTAGATCCCTATGTTGTCTTCCATCTCTATTTCCCAACAACTTGAACAAAATGGACGGATTGTGTTCGCTTTTTAACATGAAATGAAATACTTAACACCATATTATATTTCCGTTCTTATTATTCCACAATTTCTTTCTTATTTTATTTTTAATTCTTACTTACTTCTCCCTTTTCTGTTTACAAATAAAACATCAGTTTAAACAGAACAGCTAGTTTTAAGTAATATAAGGTATTTAGTTCACTTCTGACAGCTGAATTGTTTGACAGAAAAATGCAACTTAGAGCAGTTACATTATTTATTGTCTAATTTATCAAAATGTGTAGCATAGTTCACATTTCTCTGGGATTTTAAAGATCTAACACTAACCTTTACCTTACTTAATCTATATTTATTTGACGCTATTTTTTTAAAGTTATCAAACAAAATGTCAATTATTGACAAATTGCCTGTAATAAATTTACTTTCCTTTCGCTTAGGTACGGAAACCTAACTCATGCAGCAATTGAATTATTATATGAATTACAAATTAATACGATTAAAAATGGTCTTCCAGTTAAGTTTTGTTTATTGATTTTACAATAACACTCTATACTAATTACCTGAATAAAAAAAATATGTGTTAGACTTTACTCTTGAAATGTTTAGAACTACACACACAAAATTATAAGCCTACGAAATAATCTCTTAAACCATCTAAAATATAAAGTACGTTTTGAAGAAAAAGTTTCTGCTATAAATTTGGTATTCTTTGTACTTACAATAAAATTATCAAAGATAACAACTATTCCTGTAACTAACTGCACACTTCGAAATTTTGAATTCGCTATTCAGAGCACGATATTTGTAAGGCTTTTCTCAGGTTCTCATTTTTTTATGAAATAAATTCTGCCATCCGATAAATATGGCCAATTTTATAGTTTACTTAGAGACGGGTGTGTGGTCAATATTTATATGTATATACCCAACAACCGACTTCCCAGAGTATTAGCTCTGAGTTAATTTGATATAAGAGCTTAAAGATTTGGGTTTAAAATATGATTGGGAATTTCAAGATTATTTTAAGAAAGGGAACAAAGTTTGGACGATCTTGTGTGTAGTATAAAGGAACAATTTAAAAATAGATGATGTTAACGGCCAAGAATTCCATCTTCCATTCCTTATATCAGGAACTTATATTGGACTTTGGCGATGGTCACTTTATATCAGACAATAACAATCTAAAATTGATTCAAACAATAACGCAGCTACTCTGGTGAATTGCTATATTTAAACCATAATGTGCGTTGGTTCGTCAAAGCACATCAATATTCCGTGTGTAATTGGAAAGAATTGGAGGACACATATCACTATGTATCCTCACATTAAAAGATATTAGACTAAATTTCTGGAAGGATGTGCAGGAAAGGTTGTAAATGTGTAGTTCACAATGTGTACATTAAAGAAAATTGTCTGAACAGTTTTTGAGAACTGAAAATTTCTTTTCAGTAGAAACGTAATTCCGATCATCTGATTTTCTTCAAATTCGGAATTTCAACAACATATTTAATTCTAATTAATATTATTTAGATGATAGAATTCTGTAATCAACCGAAATATCACTTTAGAAGGAAACCTTACTATTATGATTTGTCTGTGTGGAGGGAAACCCTACACTATCCAAAGCCTCACTGGGCCCATATAGCTACCCCAAAACAACAACGAACCGCATCTGTAACAAAAATCCAGACTTGGATCTAATCCATCTAAGATTCACCGCAGTGCGAATAAATCGGACAATAACATCAAGCGGAAATAGCCTAAGCTCTTCCGTAGACATTGTATTTCGACCAAAGGTCCTGAACCTAATTTCCTCACAACCCAGGCAATTAGTCATAAGATGGATGGGTGTTTCCTCCTCTGTCTCACAGCAGCGCCCGCTCTAGCGGTACATCGCCCCGGACAAAAAAACAAATTGCCGCCCCTTAAGAATGTGTAAACTACCGATCAGAAATTTGGGATCAGTTACAAAATCGGGCCTTGAACTACTTCACTATAGTCGATCGTGTCCAATTGAAATTCTTAAAGTTGCTGTTAAATCTGCCACGGCAAGTGAAAACCAATATTTTTAATAAATCTATAAGATTCCGGCTGAAGATTTTACCCATGTAAAGCAGCTACCTCTGAAGGTATGCTATAGACGACTCGTGAAGCTTTTGGATGGTTCTGACATTCCTTTTAACTGGGTGGCTCTTGTGAGAGAAATGCTTTATTCTATAGGAGCGCAGAATATCTGGGAGGCGCAGCATGCGGTCGTGGTGTCTAATAACTAAAAAAATCTTTCTCTAAACTGATATCAATGAAGTACTCAACTCTTCATATAACATCCACTATAGATTGATATGTCTTTTGGCTAATGGTAGTTCATATGTAAATATTAGGTGCAATATCATTAAAACCAGATTGATAGCTCAAATTAGAGTAGCGTGATCGTCACCCCAGGATTTTTTATAATGTAGTAGCCCATTTATTTGATCCTAAAAGAGTTGCTTTACTTGTGCGGAGGGCAAAAATGATAATATTATGCACTGTATTTTGGAATGCCCTTATTATAAATGTTTGAGAAGGAGGTTGTTAAATAGGTATTTACCTTCACACAGTTCTTATGTTTTTGCTAACTTACTAGATATAGAAAATAAATAAAAGTTAAACCATTTATTTTATTTTATCTCTGAGACTTTGGAGGAAAGATATACATAGGTTTGTAAAGGTATTATTTAATACCTCCGAGGAGATCCCTCAAACTCCTTCCCTAAAATAACTTCTATAAAGTCTATTTAAATCATTGTTACTATTTACTTTATTAATCAAGTATTAATTATTATTTTATTACTTTGAAGATTAAGCTGTAATGTTTGTAATGTTTCTTCTCGTAATGTTTGTATTTTTTGTTCAGCTTTCAGCAGAGGTCAATCTCTTGCTATAGAAATGTATAGTTTCTTTAGGCAATAAATAAATAAATATTGAATGAAATTTCTCAAGAAATGTTTCAAGCAATTGGACCAGCCATTTCAAGAGATTTTGAAGCTGCTTTCAAAAATATATCAAATACAATATTCAATCAAATACCAACAAATGAAATTAGCCCGTAAATTTTATTGACAAGATTTAGATAAAAGTTCTTGAACTGTATCTTGCTAGTTACATATAAATGCTTATAAAAATAATGATTATATAGGATGGATGCTATTTGAATCTATCCTTCAGCCTAGTCTTAAATTTCTCATTTTAACATTGTATCTAAGTTATTACATACAATAATATTAATATTCGCAGCCGTCTATAGCTTGTAGCTGAAAAACAAATGTAAAAAATCTGAACCCTCTCAATGAAAAAGAAAGGAGGGAAAAATATCATATCAAGCATTATTCCAGAAAAATATCTTGGCAAATAATATGCCAAGAATTATCTTAATGGCTTGCGAAAGAAATAGTGTGGAAAAAAGATAAATAAATACTTGAATTTTATCAATATAACTAATATATTCATTTATTTCTAGTTTAAAAATGAAGTGTACGTTGTTTTTTTTAATTACAATGTAAATCTAAGTAATTTTTCAGTTTTTGTGATTTTCTCCCCTCCCCAAATTTTATTAAATTTGGTATACTAATTATAAATTTTGTCGGTTATAATTTTGAAAACTGGAGTAAGAGAAATTTGTGTGTTTCACACCAGGTTTTTTTTGTTTTCTAATTATTGAAGTAACTAATTAAAATTAGTATATTTGTAGTTATAAAAAATGGCCACCAGATAACAACACCTACTGAGAAATCAATTTTTATTATAGTTATATAGTTTGTCACTAGGTGTCACTACTTCCTAGGTTTTTTTCGGGAGTCCATTACGCTAACCACTTTACGTCCCTACATAAGACACATTTTAAAAATTTTACATCAGAGGATGGCGCTGTGATCGGGTGGCAAATTTTGGAACTACTATTCTGTATAATCTAGAAGCTTATGCTTTCTAGCGGCGATTATTTGAACTACTACAAATTCTAGGTTAAGTAAGTGCTGTTACCTTGCGGTGAATTCAGAAACTTTAATTTTATACGTTTTTAACTATTTTTCTTTTTTTATTTCAACTAAAATGTAAAATTTAAATTTTTTGTTTGTTTTATAAGAATACAGACCTAATTTTTTAGTGTAAAGTTCATTTACAACAATTACATTCATAAAGCAGATAGCTCAAACATTCGTAAAGCATTTGATTGATAGCTCAAATTAGAGTAGCATGATCGTCACACCCCAGGGTTTTTTTATAATGGAATAGCCCATTTAATTGATCCTAAAAGAAAGAGTTCCTTTACTTGTGCGGAGGGCAAAAATGAAATATTAGGCCCTTTATTTTGGAATGCCCTTATTATAAATTTTTGAGAAGGGGGTTGTAAAATAGGTATTTACCTTCACACAGTGCTTATGTTTTTGCTACCTTACTAGATATAGAAAATAAAACTTAAAAACACTTACTTTATTTTATCTCTGAGGCTTTGGAGGAAAGGTATACTCGTACATAGGTTTGTAAAAGTATATTATTTAATACCTACGAGGAGATCCCTCAAACTCAAATAATTTATATAAACGAATAAAGTCTATTTAAATCATTGTTACTATCAACTTTATTAATCAAGTATTTAATATTATTTTGTTACTTTGGAGCTTAAGCTGTAATGTATCTTCCTGTAATATTTGTATTTTTTGTCCAGCTTTCAGAAGTGAAGAAATGTATAGTTTCTTTAGGCAATAAATAAATAAATATTGGATGAATATATCCACGAATGTTTCAAGCAACTGGACCAGCCATTTCAAGAGGTTTTGAAGCTGCTTTCAAAGATATATAAAATATAATATTCAATCAAATACCAACAAATGAAATTAGCCCGTAAATTTTATTGACAAGATTTAGACAAAAGTTCTTGAACTGTATGTTGGTAGTTAACATATAAATACTTATAAAAATAATGATTATATTGGATGGAATACTATTTGAATCTATCCTTCAATAGTCCTAAATTTCTCACTTTATCATTGTATATCATAAGTTATTACATACGATAATATTAATATTCGCAGCCCTCTATAGCTTCTGGCTGTAAAAAAATGTAAACCCAAATCTGAACCCTCTCCTGAAAAAGAAAGGAGGAAAAATATCATATCAAGCATTGTTCCAGAAAAATATCTTGGCAAATAATATGTTAAGAATGATCTTAATAACTTGCGCAAGAAATATAATGTAGAAAAAAGATAAATAAATATTTGAGTTTTATTAATATATATTAATATAATTAATATATTCATTTATTTCTAGTTTAAAAATGAAGTGTATGTTTTTATTTTTTTCAATTATAATGTACATCTAAGTAATTTTTTCAGTTTTTGGGATTTTCTCCATAAAAAAACCGACGAATTTTATTAAATTTGGTATACTAACTATAAATTTTGTCGATTACAATTTTGAAAACTGGAGTAAGAGAAACTTGTGTGAGTGTTTCATTCCAAATTTTTTTTTGTTTCCTAATTAATAAAGTAAGTAACTAATTAGTTTATAATAAAGTATAAAATTAGTTTGTAGTTATAAACACGGCCACCAGATAGCAACACCTACTGAGAAATCAATTTTATTTTTGGTTATATAAGTTTGTCACTAGGTGTCGCTACTTCCAACGATTATTCTGGGAATCATTATGTTAATTAATCACTTGCTGTCGCCCCTTACCAAAAGACGCAAATTTTTTACATCAGAGGATGGCGCTGCGATCGGGTGGCAAGTTTTGGAACTACAATTCTGTATATCTAGAAGCTTGCTTTCTAGCGGCAATTATTTGAACTACTACAAACTCTAGATTAAGTATGTGCTGTTACCTGGCGGTTAATTCAGCAACTTCATTTATTGGTTTTTAACTATTTAGGTAATTAGTTATCTGTATTTTATCGGTATTTTATCCGTATTAGTTAACGGTAATTAGTTACCATTATTTATCTGTAATATATGTCCACTAACCGTTTATTTGCAAATGAATTATATTATAAACCAGATTTCTTTTTCCTAAATCGTGGCAGTACACTAAATAAATTTAAGGATGTCAAATCTAGTATATGAGGGAAAATGCAGACTTTGTCAACAGAGCATCATTTGCTTAGGAACATAATTTTTTTCTTGTACAACTTGTATTTCAATCTTATTTTTCGCATTATTTGTTTGTCTCAAAAGTTTTATTTTCGGGATTTCATCAGTCATCAGTTGATTTAGTGGCCCTTTAGAAAGAAAAGCATATTGCTATTGTTCCTTCAGAAAAATGTGGCAAATAAAAGTGATAAGCATTTATATGTATAGAGAGTATTGAACGTTTAAAGAAAATCGTTGCAGGCAATTTCGAGAAAATCACGAAAAAGTGAAAAATAAATGTAGTAAATTCGCACTGTCGGATGGATTTCGACGTCTGTGAAATCCAGGAAGTTAATTCTGGCAAATTGAATTGATTAACTGGTTTTGTTTTTACTTTTTGTTCTTTATTTGGAGATATGAGGATAATAGTGCTTGAATAACTAACAGGGCATTGCAGGCGGCTGAATAGGCATATTCACCATTTACTACTAGCAGACAACGCGTTATGCCATTTCTGCAGGGCCTAGGAGGAAACCCCGGCACACGTCTTTTGTGTTTGTGTCGGCCTGGCGAGGACAAGGTTTCTTCAAATGGGGACTAGCAATCCCGAAGCCACGAGCTTCATGACGGAGCCACTTTTAGCTTTGCTAAGCCTGATTAAGAAAGCGAAGCTGAGGGATTTCATACCCAGGGGATCCACAATTGACCTGTCAATGAAGGTCGCAGTGGAATGAGGCGTGGCCCTCCACCATCCAATATAACATAACATACACTTTGCCCTCTAAGAAACAATTTACCTCTTGGATTTGTTAATAATTCACAGAGAAAAATTTCTTCCAAATTATTGATTCTGTTTATTGATTAGGACTTGGTATTTTTTGTCAACGAATCATTATTTACTTACTTAATTTTATTTAATATTCTATTTAATTGGGATTAGTTCACTCCTTGAGGTTCACGGTTTACGAGTATATCTTTTTGCGTTTACGAGTACATCTTATTGCAACGTTGATTTTTCCTCTTCTGAATTAATACAAAATGGGCAAAGTTAAAGAACTGAGTGTTGCCACCAGAAGTGCCATTTGTACTTTACATAATAAAGAGAAATCAGAACGAAAAATAACTGCTGAACTTAAAATTTCATAAAATGGTGTTCACCATGCTATCAAACGGTTTAAAAAATATGGTGATCATGAAGATTTACACCGCTCCAGGAGACCTAAATCAACAACCAGGTGAGGATAAGTTCATTATTTTATGAAGTAAAAGAAACAGACGACGCACAGCTCCTAAAATCAGAGGGGAAGTTATTAAAACAAGTTCGAGGCCAATTTCTGTCTCAACTGTTCAAAGGCGACTTCGTCAAGCGAACTTAATACGAAGAGTTGCAACGCTGAAACCATTATTAGAGGGTGCATACAAGAAGAAACGTTCAGAGTGGGCTTGAAATACAAAGACTTCACAGTGAAAGGTTGGAGGAACCTTTCAGCTCAGAAAAACTACATCCACAATGCATAATACCCACCGTTATGCACAGAGGGAGCTCGGTCATGGTTTGGGGATGTTTTTCAGCCTATGGGATAATGAAAAAAGAAAATTATAAAAGCATTTTAGAAAATCACGGTCAGCGATTGATTGGGGAAAAAATCATTATGCAACAGGACAGTGACCCTAAACATACTTCCAAATTATGTAGACAATACCTTAAGGAAAAAGAAGATGAAAAATATGTGTTAATATAGTCTGGCCCTCGCAATCCCCGGTCTTGAACCCAATTGAACTTTTGTGGGATGAGCTAGATGGAAAAGTTCGTATCAAGTGCCCTAATTCTCCAGATGCTCTATGGCAGATACTGTACAATGTGTGGAGTAATATTGAATTCGAAACAATCAATAAATTGATTGAGAGAATGCCTAGAATTATAAGAGAAGTAATTAAGCGGAGAGGTGGTCCCTTTGATTAAAAAGCCGTTTAGTCGAAATTTATTTTTGGGAAAGATTTACACTTTGTAATGTATTAGTTATCGCTTATATTATTGTATATAGATTAAATATAACATTTTTGAATTATTGACATTTTATTTCATTCATAACAAATCATTAAATTAACAGAAATAAATATAATACATTTTTATTCTAGGTGGTCCAAACTTTTTACCAGCAGTGTATATATTTTTTTAAGTAAGTCTATGCATGGTCAAACACAAGCTGAAGCAGCATTCTGTTTGCGTGCTAATGATATTCTGTTCAGAAAAGTATATGCTTGTTCAAACAAGTTCAAGCATCGTCCTTTACAAATTCTGCAATAATTATTCAATAATAAAGTAAATATTTTTAGCTTTAAGACATAAACAATAAATACGCTACGCACTATAAATTTTTAGCGAACGAAAAAATCGATTAGTGAAATTTGAGCATTTAACGCAAAAATATTTTTCCCACACTTACAGCCAAAATGGCGCTCCGGACAAATGTTTTACCATGCGTCAGAAAAGTGGACCGTATCACAAAAATGAAGAAAGAAATTAAAAACGGGGGAAATGGATTTCTGGGGTAGGTACTTCTGTAGGATTGGAATGGACAGATTAAGGAATGACACAAATGAAGAGGAAATTAGTCCGGCTCGATTAAATTGGTCGGCTAAGAGAAAGAGCCCATCGAAGTGACCTAGCAAGGATTCCTGAGGATCAAAGGAGAAGGGGGTGGTCTGAGTGACGGTGAGTAACAGGAAGAGAGGATGATCGAGTGAGGCGCTTAACTTGAACAGCAACCTTCTTAAAGTACTTTGGAACAGTCGCATAAAAAAAATAAAAAACATACAAGGAAATTTTATCTATATTTTTAAATACCTCAAAATATTTTCACAATGTAAATTGTTACATTTTGTACAACCATATACAATTTGTAATTATATAATATTTATTTTATAGCTGGCAGAGCATTATTTTTTTTAAATTATTTATTTATTTATTTAAAAACTACTGCACAAAATTTTACAATATATTCTGATTAAACTATTTATAATTTAATTAATTCCATTTCTACATTCTAAAAAATACAGTTATTATTAGTAAATATATATATTTATATATTTATAATCAATCAGTTATGAGATTACCTTTCAAATGTAAAGTGGTGTATCTTAATTGAAAAATTATTAACTTTGAACAAAAAAAAAAAAAAAACAAAATCTTACTTTTCATTCTAAAATCGTAAAAAATAATCTAGTCCTACTTTTATTTGATGGGAGAAGTTAATATTTTATAGCTTAAATTTAAAAAAAAAATTATACATATATATATTACAAGAATTAATGATATAGGTCACTATTGTAAAAAACAATTAATTTTACAATTTTATTTGTTCCATGCATGAAGAAGGTTATGTATCTGTTTACAAAACAAGAATGAAAAATCAAAGCAAATCACTTAAAAATCATTATAACAAAAAATAACCTAATTTTGTCCACTTTAATGTAAACAAAAAAAAAAAAAAACAGAAAAGGGAAACCTAAAATCCTAAAGATACACCCTTACACAAATTGCAAAAGCTGATATAACGTGTATATTAAGCTAAATTAAAAGAAGGAAAATAGTCAAAAAAGAAAAAAAATTATAATTCCTAAACAAAATATTGTATAAAAGGATTCTAAAAACTACTTTTTGAAGAATAAAAATTAAAATCATAAAGATGAAATAAATCAAAAAAAAAATTTTTTTTTCACATATATTTGGGGATATAAAAATGAAAAAATATTTAAAGGTTTGAGCCCAAATTTAAAATTGTAGCTTTATAAAACACAGCATGAATGAAAAAATGAAAAGTAACTGTGTCTCCAAAACTTGGCCAGAATCATACTTGTGCAAAGGAGAGCAATGAATGATTGGGAGTCACGAAAAACATTTTTTTAAATAAATTGTTGAACCGTTGTTTTTTTTTCTCTATCAGTACCATGTCCATAATTTGTTCAGGCTTATGTAAAAGCATTCTAGGAATCATTATTTGAAAATTATTTAAAAGATAAAACTAGTCCAAATTACTTTGTTTACTACCTACATTTTTAAATGAAAATGAGAATTTTTGTTAATTGCGTAGAGTAAGGCAAAAAGTTATGTGTGTTTGCAAAACTTTTTTTTAAGACTCTACCAAAAAAGCTAAATAAACTTTGTTTTTTTTTTTTTTTTTGGATGCTCTGGGAGGATACACATGAAGGCTTCCCTGTTTGAGAGAAGAGCAGTCCTTAGTTTAATTGTATTTAAGGTCATTAAGAAGGGATAATATGGCGGTGGTTTTGATGTGTTTAAAGAGGTCCTATTAAAAAAAACTGGGTCATCTTTTTACTAGCTGCGTGTTCCACCGGATGAATAATAGAATAGAAGTTTCGAATATGAAGTGTGGAATTTATCAAAAATGCCCTAGGTATAATAGTTAGTAAGTAAGGCAGCAATATGGAAGGTTGTTAAGGATGAGTGAAATCTGACATGTATGTATCTTTTTTTTACTGCCTGGTTTCTATTGGATTCAGGAAAAAAAAACCAGCACTTTTTTCTTAAATCAGGCCAGCTTGTAGTAGAGTTCGGCTACCGAACCAGAACAGAGAAATGTGTTTTTATATAGTCACGGCCAAATAGTTAATTAACTTAATTTTAACAGGCCACAAAAAAAAAAAATGCGATTTGTCATGACGAATAGCATTTAGAATTACTTCGTCATATAAATACAAGACCCACTTTTTTTAGCAACAATTGTTTATGAGAAGTGAACAAAATTATTGAATTATTAAATTGTGTTTAGTGTTAAACATATGGTTAACTCGTTGTTTTTTTGTTTCTTTCTTTGACAAATCATTATGTAAAAATAATGTTTAGAAAACATAATAAAATTAATTTTTTAGTACAAAAATTTGTAATTTTTGGAAAGTAAGGTTTGCCTTAAATTCAAATTAAAAGGCTGTACAAGAAAATTTCGTATAAATTTGGTGCAAATAGGTTCCACCAAGAGACGGGGCCTTAGTCACTGATTAAGAAAAAAAAAAAGGTTTGAGCCCCCCCCCAAAAAAAATTATTTTTATTTACTTCCATAAAAAGTATGTGTGTATGTAAGTTAGGAATTTCTTTTATAAAAAAATAAATTTTTATATATTCAGGTGTGCCCCCAACATAATCTGCTCCTAAGCTAAAGTGCACTTCTAGTCCAAATACTAATAATGAACAAAAAAATAGAAAATAAAAATAAAAACTTCAACTTAAAAGGAAAACTAGTGGATTTACTTTTAAAAAATTGTTCAATTCATCCTGCCTTTTTTTTTCTTTTAATATTAAATAATTAATAAAAAAAAAAAAAAAAAATTAATTTACTTAAAATAATTAGGTACCTACAAACAGTGAAATTCAAATAAATGTCATTTTACCCCGAAATTGAAGTACATACAGCTTTCCTTTTTTTTTTTGTTTTGTTTTAATAAAATTGGAAAAAAAAAAACATCACTGCACAATATATACTTACTTACATAATATGTAAATATATATTCATATATATAAAATGTATCTGATACAGTTAATATTCATCAATATAATACATCTAGTTTATATTTATTATTTATACACATTGAACTGTTTTTTTTTTTTTTCTTTTTTGAAAACTGAAAATTAAGAAAACCTATTTTTTTTTTTTTTTTTTTAAAATTAAACAAAATAATATATAATAAATTGGGAAAAGGGACAAGTAAAAATTAATTAGGGTAAGGGAAGAAATATGTTTTTTCAAAAAAGGGCACGTACAAAGAACTACTTTACAAATTTTCTACTAGCACTAAACAATCCTACTAATTATATTACATTATTTTTTTTTTTTTTTTTTCAGTTACTAAATCAATAATAAAGGAAAAAAAAAATAAAATTCACAAATTCATTTTTGTTTTGTGTATCGCATGTTCATTTAGATAGGGACAACATTCTGTTCGTATTTAATCTTGTCTAAGATAAATTACATAAATGGATATAATAATAATAAAAATAATAATAATAATTATTATTATTATATTATTTCATTATAAGACTGAAATAATTAGAGAGCAACTATATCCCAGAACCCTTTCATTTAAATTTATACCTTTTTCCAAAAAAAAAAAGAAAAGAAAAAAATGATTGCGTTTATTAGCTTTGGGCAATATAAGGTTTACTAATTTTATTTATTTTCTTTAAAGATTAATTTAATAATGTTATTGTTTAATTTTTTTTTACCTTTTCAATTTACACTGAAATAGTTATATTTTAATATTTCTCTGACAATTATATTAAAAAAGAAAAACAAAAAATTAAAACTGAGTGTGCCTTTAAATTTTTTTTTACAATATTATATTAACAAAGTGCAATTTACTTTAAATAATATAATTACTTTATTTTTTTGTATTTTTATTTAGTTTTCTTTCACTTTGTTTTTTTTTACATTTAATATATATATATATATCAACATTACATAATAAGATGTACACATTTATTACAAAAAAAAAAATTAAGTAGTTTAAGAAGCTATATAATTTGTTAAAACTGTTTTATTTACTTTTTTAAAAAAAATAAAATAAAAAACCCTCTTGTAATTCACAAGAAAATAGGAATTATAAATAAATTGTATTAGAAAGATACTATAAAAAAAAAAATACAGGGTTAAAGGGCTCTCTTCAGTCTTTTTGTAACGAAAAGAAAAGTAAAAAATTTAAATTTGAAAACCAAATGTGTTAAGTAATAGTTATATATTTTTTTTTATTATTTTATATATATATATATACCAATCAAAATACCAATTTTACAAAATATTTAATTACAATATCTATTTATTACATTATTTATTCTAAGCATTTATTATTATTTTTTTTTGTATTGTTTAAATAACCATTAAAAATATAGTGTGCAAATATTATGATGTTAAAACAAAAAAAAATACATGCACAACAAAACAGTAAAAACTATATTTAAAAAAATTAAAAAATCTGTTTTATTATATTTTACTCACCGTTTATAGAATTAGAATACACCATTTGTTAAGTTTTTTTTTTTTTTTTACTTATTATTTGGTCAAATAAAAGCAAACAAAAAAAAAAAACAAAATTAATTTCAAAACTTAACAATTGACTGCCATTTACATCTACTATTAACTGGGACAACAGTGTCTTTTTACTTTTTTATTTTTATTTAACAAACTTATGAGATCAGAATTTGATCAAGGACTTGGTGAAATTATTGAGTGTGTCTCTCTCTCTTAGTTGGATTGACGCGTATCTTGAAAGTTTTCTTGAAATTTATTTATCTTGCAGCAAATCAGCATTTATGATTTATTGAATTACTATCTTGTTTTTTGTTTGTATTTTTTTTTCATCAAATACTTTACAAATAAATATTTTTACTTGGTTGTCGAATAAAACACGACACAACTGCTCAAATTTACATCCAATCACAAAAAATTTTTGCAAAGTTTATATCAAGCAGATTAATATTGATCTCTATTTATTCGATACATCTTTTAAGTAAAGCGCAGAAATGACCTAGGTCCTTCTTAGAATTTTTGGAGTTCAAGGTAGAACAAACTTAAGCTTATCCATAAGATGCAAAGATTAAAAAAAAAGGTACTGTAAAAACACGGCCTAAAATCCTAACATTATTTTTATATTAATTTTGCACATGGTCCTGAGAAGAAATATTCCTAAATTCTTTTAAGTGTGTACCCCACCCCCATTATTGCCTGCTTCTTTTCCTTATAAACGACCAGGTTTGTATGTTCAAATGCTCAGGACATTATAGAGCAATATAACAATGCTATATTACTTACTGAATGTTTTTAATTTTACCTAGAACTCTATAAATTAAATTAAAATATATTTTATTAGCATAGAAAAAAATTGATTATAAACTGAATAAAACTAAATTATACATAATAAAGAGAAATAAATCACCAATAAAACCAAGAATAACAGCAAACAGAAAAGAGTGGCCGGAACATAGTTTTTGAGGAAATCGCTGGAAGGAAATAAAAAGTCAAGCAAATGACAGGAATAAACTGCAAGTTCTAAGAAGAGGAAGACGAAAAAGATATATGAATAAATACAATCCAACTTATCTGCATAACCTAGCATTATTTAAAAAAAAAGAAAAGAAAATTAATCTAAAATTTGGAGCAATTAGTCGAATTTAAACCTTTTTTTTTTTGTTTTTAATTAAGATGAAAGATCACTTTATAAAAATCAGAAATATTAGAAACATACTATCTTTAAATAATATAGATCAAATAAATGTAATCCAAATAAAAGTAATTGATCTAAATAAAATAAAACTTACAAGTATTTCAGGGAGCAACATAATATGTAATATAAACTGAAGGAAGTTTATAAATTTGTATCACTATGTTTATAATAATTCTTGTATTATTAAATATCATTATAAATTAATACTATAATTCATTTTAATGTATTATGTAAACTTACATTTTTTTTTTAAACTCGGTATTTTGTGATGGATAATAAGCGATGATAAAATTTTGTAAACGGCTGATATGGCAGTCAAACAGTTAAAAAACATCGATAGTGTAAATTGATTACAAAACTAATTTGATTATATCATTTTTATTCTATTGAAGGGGAAAGAGAGGGAATAAATAACATTAAATCAAAACTGGACAGAAATTAATTTCCAAATTAACTGGAGTGCTCTGAATTTTTTTAAAAAATATTTTCGTTTTCTTGTTTACTAAGAATTAAATATCAACCTCTCACTAAATATGACAGCACAATATAACCTTCCATTTGACTTTTAGTTTTTAAATATAAACCTATATAAAGAATTACTTTTTATTCTTTTTGTTATCAATACACTGTACAACATATTTAAGGTTTTTTTTTCTTTTTTTTTTTACTAAAAAATGAAAAAACATTCAGGCAATTATTAACAATATGGGTACAAAGGTCAATTTTTCATTTTTTAAATCTTTTATAATACATTTTTTTTTCCCTTTGCCTAGGCAATTTTTAAAAACTTAAATATATTTATATATATTTTGTATATATAATATTTCCATTATTTATATTTATAAAAAAATTATGTAAAAATCCATTTACAAATATTTACAGTTATATAAACAATTGTACAGTCTTGGATCAATTTTTTAATTTTTTATTCTTTTTTCATTTAAACAGATATACATTGTTTTTTTTTTTTTGTTTTCTTTTAATAGTAAGCTCGGTCATTATTCATGAACTACAAAAATATAATAATTAGAATTTTCCATTTCTTTTTTGCTAATTACATAATAGGATCGTTATACTGTGCTGCCAACTTCAGTGTAGATGATACATTTGCTTTTTATCATTTCTTTATTAAAGTATATATATAATATATATATGTATATATACATATATATATATATATACCTTTTGTTTTAAAATAGTTTTAATATAAGTATATATTTTCTTTAATTTTATTTTGAGTGCTGAATGTATGAGATCATCAAAGCTGTATTCTAAAAACTTTTTTCAAAAGTAAAAAAAAAAGTTAAATCAATCATTTAATTTTTTTTTTTTAAAAACAAAGTCTATCATCCCTATTTTTTTTTTTTTTAAGACTTGTCACCAAAATATATATACATACAGACACATTTTCTAAAAAAAATTCTTACAAAGCCTATACAGAACACAAAACCAAAATAAAACTGAGAAAACCTAATTTACGATATACGGACTCTGATCAATGAAGATTGAAGGAATCTGGGATTTTCAATTTTTTGAACTATGTTTCAATAACTTGAATGACTTTTTTACTTTTTTTTTTTTTTTAACTACTTACTGCATTTCTTAGGTACTTAGAGATCTTAGTGTACTTAATTTAAGTTCCTTATTAGTGCTAGAATCAATAAAAACGAGTGAAGTATACATAATAGGCGCGGAATTAAACGCATCATTATTGTATATGAACTTGTAATTTAAGCAACACCTTAAATAAGCATTTTCATATCTGTTATTCAATTCCTTACTATAATGCAAATAGACTTTTTTACAATATAGTGGAAAGGAGAATAGCTACTTTAGGAAAATGCATCATTTAAGCGCTAACTTATAGGAAAACTATCTCAAAAACCCAGCAGTTCTCAAGGTTGAGAAATTAACCCCCCCCCCCCCCGTAAAATTATCCCCTCAATTCTTCAACTGAAAATTAAGATAAAAGCAAAAATTATAAATTTCTCTCCAAAATAAAACATAATAAAATGAAACAATAATTTATTGTTGTACTGAAATGCAAACAAATGAATAAAAAAAAAAGGGATTTTTTTTCACCTATAATCTGCTTCATTTTGCAGTCAACGGATGATGGATGACCCATCGGCGAGATGTTGTTGATCAAGTAATGTGAACATATCAACCTAGCAGAAGGACATATTTGCATCATACTAGTCGGTGGATCTAACATTACTGTTCATCAAAAATTCTTGATGAAAGACGATCGCCCCAAACCGGTGGATGACCACAATATAAAGCTGGCTATTACAGAAATAATATCTGTTCATTCCAGCACTGCGTATCTAACCACTAATTCGACATTACTTTTCAAGTTTTTAAGACATAGGTTTAATAAAACTAATTCTCAAATCTTACAGTTGATCGTTCCCCCTCTTTTGTTTTTTTCCCAAAAATAATCTGTATCTTATGTGTGTCTCAATTTTAACAAGAAGTTCGTCTGTACAATTTTTCATTTTAATTTTTTTTTTTTTTTAAATATGAAATGGGAATGTTTTTAAGAAAAATACTGAACTTAAAAAAAAAAAAAAAAAAAAGGAAAAATCTTAAAACCACTGAGAATATTTTCATGAGTAAATATACAATTTTGTCTTCTTTAATAATTTAATATTTATAAAGAATTTACTATAGACTAAATATTTATTTATTTATTTTTTTTGCTTTTAAAGAATTAATAATTCCATTTTTCTAAAACATCTAAAATACAAATATTTTTAGTTTTACTTTTTAAATTTTTCTGAATATTCATTACAATCAATGCATGTATGTTTATTACGTTTTCTTAAATTCTTTTAAGATACATAAAACTATCGATATATTAAAATTGTAATCGACATTTTTAATCAACTGTTAAGTAAAGAAAGCTTATTTTTTTTTTGAAATTTTCATAATTTCCCAAAAATGCAAATTTAATCATAGAACATTTTTTTTTTTTTTTTGTAACTGTTGAAGATTATTTGAAACATATTCATACATATATAATTTTTTTTTTGTTTTATTTGTTTAATTGATTGAATTAAAATCAAGATACTTATGGAAGATAAAGCACTTTCTAAATATCATAAATGGGCGGTGTTTAATTATTATTGTTTAGTTTATACTATTTTTTTTGTTTTGTTTTGAAATGTGTGATACGTTTTACACTAAAATTTTGAGCAATGCGTCTCATGTGCTGAAGCATTTTTTTTTTAATCTATTTACAAAATTTCTAAACATGTAGAATTTTTATTTTACTTTTCATTCCCAAATATATATATATTAATATTTAACAATTCGAAACAATATTTTTCAAAAAAATAAAATAAAAAAGGAAAAAAAGAATTACTATGACTATAATAATATGGAAGTTGTTGTAACTGTTTAATTATTATCCTCAGTATTATGATATATTGGTCCAAATATAAATCATTTAAAATTTAAAAAATTATAAACTGAAATATAAAACCAATGAAAACAAAAGTGGAGACGGAAGGTTATAAATTTGTTTTTTTTTTTTTTAAACAGCTGAGCATTATTGCCATTTATTAAAGTTTTGCCTAAAGAATTAGGTTATTTCAAATACCAACAGTTCTTAATAAAAAGACATATTACGATTTAAAATTTGATATATATATAATTTTTTTCAATTGCGATTAAAAATTCTATAAATTATATTCTTGTATTTGATATATTTTATTTTGTTTTAATTTGAAACTGTTATTTATTTCTGTATTATTAATATTATTATTATTACATTACTAGTAATCTTAACTAATAATTATTATTATTGAATAATGTATATGGGAATTAGTTTTTAAAAATTTGATCATGATGTGTAAATGATGTAGCATTATATGCAGTTCCAAGCATTTTTGTTTTTAAATCATTTTTATGAGCAAGTTCTTGTATGTTTTCTTGTAAATAATAATTTATTATGTGCCTTTATATTTTGAAACTATTTGAATTGATTTGCCTTGAGATTGCGGCAGTTTTAGATGTTGATGTTTTTATATATATATATACACAACATATATATAGAAGGAATAATGTAAAATTATGAATGTAATTTTATTTAAATACAATGGAAAAAAAAAGAAGATATGAGTAAACAAGATTATTGTGGTTGAATGGGGTACACAATTTTTTTTTCCTATTCCTAAGGCTTTGTGGTTATCACATGAAATGAAACAAAAACAGAAAAAATATATATATATAAAATTATTAAAATGAATGAATTATTATATTTAATGAAATTTTGTTTATTATTATTATTATTTTATTTGCAAAATGTTAAATCGCGACTATACATATATATTAATTGGAAACGTTTTTTTTTTGGGATGTATTTACAGCTAAGTTTTTATTATATTTTATATTTTTAAGAAAATATTCTTGATAAATCTCTTACAAACAGGAGGATCGTTTTTCTCTCAATCAATCTGTCATTTTCTAAATTACAAAAAAGAGATAAAAATTGTGATTATTCATTTTTTCCCTTTAAACATTTCAATTTTTTTTTTTTTTTTAATTTCTTTTATACATTTAAAAATTAAGTTTGGTCCAATTATACATAAAAATTATAACACCATATATATTACAACCCCAAAAAAATATCGTTATTAAACTGTACAATGTATTTCTTTTTCTTTTCTTTTTTTTTTTTTTTTGTATATAAATTGCTACAGCAATAATAATTACAAATGAAGAAAAAAAAATGTTCAGGGAGGAATAAAGGGGGGGCATGTACCTATCTCAAAATATTTATATATGTATACATTAATACATATATATGTAAATTCATATATATGACAATTAGTTATAATTTTTAAGTGTGTTATATACAATGAAACAATTTCGTTATAATGTAAACAAAAAAGGAAAAAAAAAAAATACCATGAAAAAAGAATTATGTCTAAATTCAATTAATTTTTCTTTTCTCTCTTATACTACTAAACAAAATTTCCATTGGATAAAAAATATATATATATATACGTATATATATATATAATCAATTTGGTTTTCCATTAATTTTTGAAAAACCTTTATGAAATAGACAATATTTATATGTAATTATAGACAGTTTGAAATAGAAGACAAAAAGAAAAAGAAAAAAAAAATTATGAAAAAAAAAGAAAGAAATTAATTATAAGATGTACATGTTATCATCCACCATCCATCATCTATCATTGTTATAATTATGATCCATCTTAAAGTACTCCATTAGTTGGTGGGCCAATTGGTCCTAAATCTGATACAACAACATTGTTGGCTGATTTCATGAAAAATTTCTCTAATTTTGCTATAATATGCTTCCCATATGTATATTTACGTAGAGAAGCAAAATGTGGTCTTATCTTGTGCATCAATACTTTACGCTGTGAAGCTTCACATACATCTAACATTTTTTGTACAACATAGTTGGCATATTGATCTTTCATCATCACATGTAAAGCACTGTAAACAAATTAGAAAAAAACAAAAACAATTATTACTCAAATTGTATGCACAAATAATATAAATTGAGTAAATACTCTTAGGGCAAGAGTATGATGAAGACTCTTTTAATATTAATATTATAGAATATATACTAATACATATAATACTAAAACTCATACATATTTTACTAATATTTATGAAAATCAACAACAGAAACTACATAAAAATATAAGAATCTGTATCAGAAAAACTAGTAACTTAATTCACACAAATTCTTATTGGCAAATTGTCTCCAACTTGTTAATATTACACAAGTTTAGTAGAGTCTTGTAGAATCAGTGACGATGGTGGAACTGCCATTTCAATATTGTATTGAAATGGTAGCGCACAACCAAGTCTTCAACTCCAGTTCCCCAGAACCCCATAAAATCAATATTCCGTGAACAATATTGCAATGTGATTCAAGTTAGTATTACAAAAAAAAAAAATTATAAAGATAAAACAGTTTTCGAGAAAATCTGACATGAAGGGTAAAAGTGTTCCCTTAATATAATTGAACATTATATAAATGTTTAAATGGAAGTTTTTAGAGGGTGTTATGGTTGGTTCCGCAGAGCTGGAAAGCATTATTTTCCGTGATAGCCTTCTTTACATTGTGGTCATCGATCGATTTCGGGGCGTTCACTCATCATAAGGATGTTTTTATCAAAACAGTGTGATAACATAGACTTGCAAAGAGCAAATTGAGGTGTATCAACTGATGATGGGCGACGAACGCCCCGAAACTGGTCGATGACCTCAAAAAGGCTATCACGGAAAATATCTCTGATGCTTCTCTGAAGTTTAAAGGGAACATTATGCCTGGCACCTCCTGAATCACTTTAGCTAAAAACATTTTTCACATGAAAGTGAAAAGGGCGTATAAGTGTATTTGGGATAACAACATTAAAGAAACCTGTGACTCGGATACAATCCGAGGGACATAGAAAGATATTCGGGAAATGAGAGAACATCCTACAATTTAAGTATGGAAGCAGATCTGATGAACCCAATGTATCTCTTTGAATCTAACTTGAGGGAGACAACTTCACAGACCTTAATTATTACCACACTGACCCGAACACGAAAAAAAACATATTATAGGCGACTCCAGAACATGCGCCGGTGTAGGTAATTGGCGTATCTCTTGACAGCAAACCCTATCAGTCTTTCTGACTGAAATTTTTGTCATTTTAAGCTGTGTCCAATATCTCAGAGACCCAGCAAATTATATAAGTACATAATTTGTAATAAATGAGAAAAACTATGTAAGTTTAAATTAAACCTATACCAATTTGTGTGTGCACCCACTACAATTATAATAATTTATGAATAAAAATTTATATCAATTTTAATTCATATAACGGTAAAAGTTTTTTATATTACATCAGAGACGAGGTATTAGTTTTTATTGGCGTAAGCAATACTTTTATGGTAACAATCCTTAAAAGTTAAAAGTTGTCATGTTGATTTTTAAATGATGGGTACAACGGGCAGAAGAATCTTCTCTGTTAGTCAGGCCGCACTAATCGTTTAGAAGCGAGTGCGTCAAGTCGAGCAATATTAAAAAATGCCATAAGGAATCTCTGACGGACCATAATAGCTTTCAGATGGGTTAGGTGCCAGGGCAAATGGATATTCAAGGTAACGAAAAGTCCGACGATTGGCAAAGGACGGCACTTCACGACCACCCATTAGTGTCCCTATGGAGATGAACTAACACAGAAACACACATTTTATTGGGATTATAATAATAAAACCCGAAAAGAAAACTTACTTGTCATTAAATCCACAAACTTCCTCGATGAGAACAGCTCTTTCAGCCCGAGTTGCATGAGTCACACATTTTTCAACAACATTTGAAGCAAATTTATGTTGTGACAGGGCCAATACCTTACCACGCACAGCTCCTATTAGTATGGCTTTGTCTTCCGCCTTTCCATGTTCTGTATAACATAAGCAGTTTTCTTGTTAAATTGTTGAAGGTAAACTTCAAATTTAGATTGGTATTAAATGAAAAAAAGATATTAAATTACCCAAAACATGTTGGATAACATAATTGCCATACTGGTCTTGAATCAGTTGGTCAGTATGCTGATGTAATTCTTCAAGTATAGGAGCAGTTTGTTCCTGTGTACAATGTTCCAATATACGTTGAATAACACGACAACCATATGGATGTGTTGACAGAGTAAATACCTATTTAAAAAATAAAAACATTTACATAATTTCACATGAACGTAATAAAACTGAATGGCTGTAACAATGGAAAATAACTCACGGTACTTGAACCAACCTGTCCTTGAAAAGCGTTTATGATGAATTGTAAAGCATGTGGATCAACACATTCAATGCATTTTTGTACCACATGATTGCCATTTTGATCTTTGACACATTTTAATACATGTCCATCCAATTCACGGACTATCTCCACTTGCTGTTCACCAGAGATAGATTCTAATGCTTTCTGAATAACTCGGCAACCATACATCTGCAATGCTAGCGGTAGTACATGGCCGCGTACCTGTACATTTAACACTTAATTATAAATGCAAATTAGGAAAAGAGTTGAATTTTGAGACCAATATAAAAGAAATTAAAAAAAACAAACAGAGAGTTACATGATGAGCCATGTCAAAATGAATAAGGCGCATTTCCAGACCAAGATTTCTGCAATGTGGAACCTTACCAGATTCTTAATTCAATTTTCTATTTTAGAAAAGATAAAACAAATAATACCTTTTGAGCCAGAGTACTCTTCTGATCTGGTGTGCCGAACTCAAAGAATTTTTGTATGACATAATTTCCAAAAACATCGGTCATAAGATTGTATGCAGCAGAAAGTATTTCAGTGAATACCAACTGCTTTTCTGTAACAGTTGCTCTTTCTAATTTTTGTTGAATAAATCTTGAACCATGTTGATCTTGAGAAAATTCCACTATATGATTGGATAAATCTCTTAATTGTAGCGTTGGATAACGATTGTTTCGGAAATCCTCCAATAATCGTGAACGTCCAGTCGGTTTAGTGTCAAGCGGCGAAGTGGCTAAAGTACGACTTACGCCTAATTTAGCAAATAAGGAAGTAGCTGCTCCACCACCCCCAGTACCAGCGCCACTTCCAAATACACCGCTACCAGTTTGTGGGCCACCGGTTGATGGTACTGCACCACTCCCACCACTTCGGAATTTAGCTTCAGCGCCAGGTGCTGCAGATAGTAATGATCTTCCGCCAGTTAGACCACCTAACTGAAGTCCGCCTCCAGTTGAACCCAATGGAGGAGGTGTCACTGATCCTGAAGGCAAACCTAGTGGACTAGCTGAAGCAGTCACTGTACCTGAAAAGAGATATTTAGAATGTATATATTATTAAATATGGACTTGATAAGCAATAATCGCATACATAATAAGAAATACAATCAAGAGAAGATTAATATCATACCTAGAGTTCCGTAGCTCTGTGGCCATTTGCGTCCATATTCAAGCGATGGTGAATAAGCAGAAGTATTCCTATCAAATGAATCTCTTCTACCTGTGCTTCCACTTCCTAGGCCCAGCCCTATTAAGGTAAAATATATATGTACACATATATTTTTAATATAATTTGTAATAATGAGAAAACTATATAAGTTTAAATTAAACCTATACCAATTTGTGTGTGCACCCACTACAATTATAATAATTTATGAATAAAAATTTATATACAATTTTAATTCATATAAAGGTAAAATTTTTTTATATTACATCAGTGACGAGGTATTAGTTTTTATTGGCGTAAGCAATACTTTATGGTAACAATCCTTAAAAGTTAAAAGTAGTCATGTTGATTTTTAAATGATGGAGAAATTAACTAAAATATAATTATGAATATCTCATTTTTTTTCTAATTCTGAGGATATTTTCCAGGAATATATAAATACTCCCAAGGGATTGAATTAGTTGTTATATTCAACACTGATTTGAAAATGCATTTGAAGCTTCTTGTTCTTTGTTTTGACTTTTCCCCTGATGATGGCATATTCAGCCATCTGTTCTCTTGCAGCCCAGTGGCAATGTGACTTATCTTTTATCAGGAGTCTTATTTTCACAATGCAGCGAAAGCGTATAATAAAGGCACTGAACTCTTCTTCCCCACAAACAGGTTATATTAAGAGCTTCTAAAATATTGCAAAAGCATTATTTAAATAAATAAACTTCAATATTATTGCGATATTTTAATAAAAAGACAAAAAACAGCATCAGAATGGCGTAATTCTAGTATTAAGAGAAACATCAGCGTTCAGAAATGCAACTGTAGTAGCTCAGCCAAAAAGCGTTGTTAGGAAAGGAATTCATTTCTCTAACTAATCCTTTGTATTCAACTTTCGCTTACGAAAGGCGTTTAGATTGATAGATTATCATTTGCCTGGGCAGTTTTTATAAATTTATCTGCTCACCAGAAATTATGAAGGCATATTAATCAAATGGAACAGAGAGAAAAATCACCCCCGAACTCAACCTCGGGGAAAATGCAAAATAGCTAATAATTGTACATTTTTATCTCCAATAAAATTTTTTTATTTCGCCTCATAATGTTTTCTGTAAAATCAGTTATATTGAGAAGATCCCAAAAAAATACCGTATTTTAAACGGTAAATAAGGGGACACATTTTGTTATTTTTCATCTGAAAAATTCCTCCTCAGTTGCCTTTTGCCTGAGGAATTTTTCATCATTAAAGGAAGGTGGACATTTCTCATCCAATTTTCACGAAATTTTTAACGCTTGTAATCCTCTCGAAGCAATCACTTCCTCAGATCTTCTTGGCTTAATCCAACCGCCATAGTTCAGGGCGGAAGTTGGATATTCGAAACAGTGAAGTTTGTCCATATTTTAAAAGAATGACCAGGAATGGCTCACCAAATTTTAAAAGCAATGTCCAGGGAATAAACAAAGGTAAGTTAAGACGATAGCCCAAAACTTGTCCCAAAACTACTGGGGCAACATTAACGTCTGTCTAGTCCATGGTATTTTGGTGATCCGCAAAAATCATTTGGCAATAAACAAATTCGTTTTTTTAACTTCAATGGAGGTTTTTCCATGCAAAAACATGGAGGATTTGGACATGATCGATTGCCTTGATTATGAATATAAAAAAGTCATTATTCATTATTTTTTGTAGATGATTTAACACAAGAAACTAGTAAACTTTTAATTTTTTTTTTTATGTTTCTGCGAAGTAATAAATGTGTATAGTTAAAAGTTCCACTCAAAATTCTTTCTCCACATCTTCACGACTATCTATATATAAAAGTATTGATAAAGACAGGAAACTCTGTCGAAACGGTGACATTATTGAATGTTTCTTTCTTGACCGATCATCACCAAATTTCTTCATAACATAATTTCAAATACTTTTATAATATCAAAAAAGTTTTTCTAAAAAAATTTGGCCGGGTTTCTGTTCTCGCTAGTGAGAAACTTAGTTACAAAACGTTCAAAAAGGCACAAGTATTCTCTTAATCGTTGTTCTTGTTGCCACGAAAGCACATCTTGAAAAGAGATGGAAAACAAGCTAGCCTGGTTCTTGTGGCTGTCCAGTCTGGCAGCATTTTCAAAACAGAACAACATTCAAACCAAGAACGAAATCTTAACCAAAATCTGAATATTTCCTAAGTTTCGCATGATGATGGTTGCGGAAACCTGAAAGATTACATTGCCAGGATGTTGTGGAGTGACAAGGTACCATGGAAATGGAACTCCTTATTCTAGCAAGGTTTCTTTTAACTAGAAAAAGGCACACTTAGGCCAAAAATAGTTCCATTTTATTCCTCGTTCACTCTCAAACAGGCACCATACCCTAAATAATTAAATCCATATCTGTTGAGATATGTTACCGATTTGAAAAGCGGCAGCAGAGAAGGGAACTGCGACCTTTGAGGGATGAGGATATTTCAGCGTAAAGTATCCTTTCCAACTCTACTTTCCTTAGAAATGTCATGATATGGAAATGTTCTGGGGAAGAATATCTCTCCATCAACTCTCAGTCCGTACTTCGGTTTCTAATAAACTTTCTCACAGACCTCAGGAGATACCTCCATCTCACTTTTCCAGAATCTGCAGACGCTATCGCATTTCCAAGCCTATTTCTTCTGGAACCCCTCAAGGCTAAAATGTCCCATAAGAATTGTCTGTCAAAAACATCTTGATGATGAACAACGACCAAAACTGATCTAAGATCACAAAATGGAGAAAGTAGTCTACCAGGAAAAACTTGTATCGATGTTTTAAATATAAAATCGATACAATAAATATAAACATTTAAAGCAGCAAGTTTTTATTTCGATGGATCTTTACTTTTTCGACGGAAAAACTGGATATTAAAATAGCTGAAAAAAAGAGTAGAAAACAAATAGTTTAAATTTATGCTGCTAACAATGGAGCTACTGCTCACATTATAAGAAATAGGGACGATGATAATTGCTAAATATTGAATCTTACTAAGCCTCAGGTTGGATTATATGTTTGAAGTGCTTAAACGAATGCTATTGAGCTATGGGATGTAGGTGGGGGCACGATACGATGGGGTTAATTTTTGCTCAATAATCCATTTGCAGGTTTCACTCCTCTTCAATGTATGTTGAGGCTTAAAGAAGATAATAAAAAACCATATTCCGCCCATGTACTTACTAATAACTCGTCAACAAAAATAAAATATACATAATAAATTATATTTTACACATTACATCTAATAATAATAAAGATTTGCAAAGAGTTAGCAACTTTTTTTTTAAAAAAAAAGGAACAAAAAGCTACCTGCACCAAGAGAGGAAGAAAGACTGGAAGTTAGTGAAGCCAGATTGTTTGTGTAGGCACCAGTGCCACTAGCAGCAGACTGGGGCGGTAAACCTACACACAACATCATACACACTCTCTCACACAAGATTTTTGTTGTTATTTTTCCAAAAATTTAATTAAAAAAAAAATTAGTATATTACATATTAACAAATAAAAAATTATTACAAATAAATATGGGGTAGAACTAACTACAACCATAATACATGCTTGTTTAACTATATTAGTAGTAATTTTTGTTTAATAATGAAGTTAATATAAACAGACAAATTAAAAAAATATATATATATATATATATAATAAGAATTCTTGTTCATTTATTGGGAAATGTTTGTTTTTGAAGGGAAAGTACCTGATATAGCAGTACCATTGGCAGTGGGTGTGCTGTAGAGAGAAGCCGGTTGGTTACTGCTGTATATAGAGGAAGGAGGTGTTGTTATCTGTTGGGTTTGATTCCCTAGCAATCTCATGCTGTTGCCTGCTACACCAGCTAAAACATAACCCAACCTAATACATCTCAGGCCCATTCATCATTAGTTTTTATTTGTATTTTTTTTTTTTTTTAAATTTTGCTTTTATATAGCAAAAAAAAGAAATGTTATCTACAAATAAATTATTTACAAAGAAATTTTTAGTATATACACTTTCCATTTGTTAAGAATATATTAAAAATAGTAACAATAATAGTTCCGCCAAAGTGTTAATTTTATTTTTTATCAACTTGCATTTTTTTCTCGTTTTTTTTCTAAAAAAAACATTGGGGAAAAACCAAAGTAGAAAGGATTAAATAAAGGTTTAAATTGTTCACGGAAATTATTTGCGTTATGGAATTAAATCCATAGATGATATAAATATGATTCATGATGATACCAACACTCTTATTTGCCACATATGATGTAAAATAGTTGGTATGTTAACCATTTTTGACGATGTGCATTTATTAATCTATTTTTTACTTTAAGGCGTCGTATAGAGGACTCGGATCTTTTACTAAGTACTACTTCATAATAAACAACTTTGTAATTGCAATTTATTGTGATACAAATTAGTAGTCGGACCGCGCGTGGTGAAGTGAGTGCTCTATTAAGATAACTGTATGCCGAATTTGCTCAATACGTCTTTCTCATTTCAAACCAATCAACATTGGCTATTTGTTATCATTGGTTCCGCAGAGTTGGAAAGCATCAGACATTTTCCGTGATAGCCTCTGGTCATTGACGGTTTCGGGCGTTCACCCATCATCAGGATGCTTTTTGTCAAAAGTGTGATAACTCAGACTTGCACCGAGCAAATGTAATAAATTTTTAATTTCAATACTAGAGTGTATCAACTACACTCCAGTATTAACTAAATTGGCTCGGTGCAAGTCTGTGTTATCACACTTTTGACAAAAAGCATCCTGATAATGGGCGAACGCCTGAAACCGGTCGATGACCACAAAGAAAAGCAGGCTATCACAAAAAATATCTCTGAAACAATGGCTAGTACCTACAGAAATTTATTTTAGAATCCTCTTTTTAGCAAATCACTGATCAAGTCAACAATGTGTTTTTTTTTTTCTTTTCTATTCCCCAATTTTCTGAGTGAGGCCGTACAAAATTTAAATGTCTTTTGTTAATAGCAACCACTTTAATCCTTTCTATATCATATCTTTTCAAATGGTATTTACCCCAAAAATATTTCATTATTTCATATACACATTAATAAATATTAATAGCAGAAAATATACAGCTTAAAAAAAAAAGTGGAGATTGTGCCAAAAGTTATTAATTGTAAAGAAAAGGAAAAAAAACAAACATTTAAAGAAAAGTTAAAAATCATACCAGGATTTGGATTGACAAGTACTGGTGCAGGTGACACTAGTCTAACAGGTGTTCCACTTCCAATTCCACGCATAACTAAGGATCCATTCTGATCATAATATGCTGGAATCACTTGATACTGGCTAGCCTGCACCTATGCACAACAAAACAATAAAATAAATTATTTTGTTATCATAAACAAGGTCTTGAAGACATAAAAAATAAAAAGATCTCAATAAAAAATAAAAGAAGTATTTACACATTTTATAATTATAGGAAAATAAAAAAAAAGACATGCCAAAAGGAAGGCAACAAGGTTTTTTGCTTTTATCAATAATTAAAGTTAAAAAAAATAAAAATTAGTATAATAAATTCATGGGGAAGATTAATTTCATAATACAAATACAAACACAAGGTGGTACTTTCCATCAAATTTATATTATTTCATTTTGCTAATAATCAGATTTATAGACATAATACAGAAGAACTTTTGAACTGATCATTGAATTTCTATGTACATTCGATGTGAGCTTATCAATTAAAGCAGAAACTCATAACAAAATACATGAGAAATTTTACAAAGCTCTTCAAATATGTAAAAGTGTTTCATGCGACTTAACGAAAATTTCAACGACAAAAAAGCATGCTAATTTTTTTTATAGATAGAGCTTAAAAATAATGGCAGATCTTAACTTAGGAACAGAAATATGCTACAATTATCAGCAAAATTGGTGGAAAACCTAACTTGGTGAAGAATTATATTAATTCCCGTGAATATTTAACATTTAAGAATATTATAATGTATCTGTGAATATTTATAGTTAGAGCAGGAAAGCTAAGTAATAAATGTGGTACCTCTAGTAAAAAATACAGTGGTAAAACTTTTTAGAAGGAACAAACTTGAAAGTTAATACGCTATTGTCTTAACAACTTTGATTTTCTAAATCTGCAAGATCTTCGTATGATAAAAATTGCGTTAAAATACCATTTTTATTTAAGTAGAAAAAAATTATTTACACATAAATTTATTCTAATTTCAAAAGTAAGAAATAGAAAATACTTATTCCTTCAAGTTGACTTTTATTTTTCTTCAAAGTTATCATAAATATAGAAAATCAGTTACAGAATGACAAATAGTTGGAGGCAAAATTGAGAAAAAAAAGATAAGAACGAGTCAAAATCCTAAAAATGAATCGGAACTTATATAACATGAAATAAAACTTCATGATTTACTGATATGAAAATAAAGAACCTTATTGAATACATGCCAAAAAAATAGCCTCTTAAGTAGGTTATCTCAGTCAAGATTGTTACCTTTCTATCAATTACTTCAAAAAGGGCATTTATGTTGTCGAACAAAAATTAAGTAGTTTTCTTTTATGAAAAGTCAATAAAACTGTAATTTTCTTTAACAATTTAATTTTTTTTAATGAACAAAATTTAAATAAACAAAATGACCGAATGGTAGGTACTCCATAAGATCTAGATTTTCGTCTAGATTCCATAAAAACTATTTTTTTATTGAAAATCATCTCAGATGTATGTTTAATTAGAGACAAATATTAAAACTCGATTCAAACTTAAACCGTAGACGGTACCAAGAATTTATTTGCTAGAAGTCCTGATAATTGGGCCCTTAATTCACCAGGCCGGTTTTAGTTTGCACAAATCCACCCTAATTGGGCTACAGATAATTGGAAGTATTTTCTTCTTCTTCTTCTTCTTCCTTGATGAGCCAAGATACATCTTAAACTCTTTAATTATAAAACAAAATTGAAGAGACGACCAGGAGAAAGCTAATTTTTTATATAGGCTGGGCAGTTTTTTTTCAAGTGATTTTTGAGAACAGTTCAATTATGTGTTTACGAATTTGTACAGAGAAGTTTGTACATTTAGTTACAAAGGATGCTAAATAATATAGAGGTAACTTTACTTTTTACTTCTTTTGTAGGAAGTATTTTTTTTTATTAATGAATGACAATGCCTACACTAGCGATGTACAAATCCCTTATAATAAGTGAGAACTCATTACAACTCCCTAGGGATCTCGGACTTTAATCCGGCACAGTAACCTTGATTATTATTGGAAAGTGTCATCCCTTCCACGTCTAAGAGATTCAGTAAAGTAAAGTTATCAATTCAGGAGTAACTACATATTTTTTGGCCAAAAGATGAACAGTAAAACTCAAAAATGAAAAACAGAATAAATTTCCAACGATATTCCATATCTTAAATTTGGGGGATCCGATAGAAGAAAGTTATCGGTCAAAATCTCTGAATCGGAAATTCCATTTTTTTTTTTTTAAATTATTTTTGACACAATTTGATTGGAACAAATTTTCTGGGCAACCTCATTTTAGAATGTTTCGAGGGAAGCGTTATATTAGATTTCTTTCTAGAGTCTCATCTGTGTATTATACGGCTCTTCGCCTATATAATGTATAATTGAGAATTAAATATATTGCTAAAACCTCAAGTGAAGAAAAGTTAAACTGGTAGTGCAAATTTCTTGATGGGTTTTTTTATTTTCGCGATTTTCTCACAGCAGTTTCCTTAAACTTGATGATACTACCTACTCACCCACATACAAATGCTCATCATTTTTATTTGAAACTTTTTCCCAGAAAATTGATCTTAGTATTCTCGCAGAGTTGGGAGAACGTGCTAACCTCTAAAATGGCTTTTTCAAGAGTGTAGGTTACCAGAGTTGTATAATATTGGAAGCACTAAATTATAATAAATTCCAAATAGCGGTGCTGTCAGTCTGACTGACTAAGCATACTCTACCACGCAAACCCACACTGATATTATTGTAATTTTAATATTTTAAAAACACTCCTTTTTTAAGAAAAAATTAAAAATCTTGGCTTTTGTTTTGTCTATCTTGAATAAGAATTAGGATTAACATAATTCATCCCTTTTAAAGGTAATGTTTATTATAATTATGAATTATTAATTAAATAATGGAGATGCTAAAATCAATTATAATTTTCATATAAAATAAAAAAACCAATCAGTTAAGCAATAATACAAAATACTGTTGTAATCTGAAATACATTTTGAGTCTAAATTATACTAGAAAAATTTGGTCTAATCATAATAAAAGGAAAATTATTTGAAAGCAACTACCAAAGAGCTTATGACATGGTTCTATCTTCAAGAAAAATGATTACAGAATCTTAAAATAAATAATAGAAAACGCAGTAACCTAATTATATCTACTGAGCAAAAATGTATGGAAAATATCTGCTTATTAGGGCTAACGACACTAATCGTTTACAAAACATGTATGTGTCTACAATGTAAGTGGGTATTGCAACCTAGGGGCACATCACATATATATACATGTGCTTTTAGCAGTTAAGTTAAAAGGGTTAATAATTTACAATCCACTGACAAGTGCTGGAAAAATTTAGTGCATCCTTAATTTAATTTGCCAATAAAATGAAATTGTTAATGAAAATTACAAGCTTACTGATTTCTACTTCTGATGTCATGATTATCAGAGATAATCTGAACTTTTAATAATTACCTATACACTCCAATCCATCAATTTTATTGGATATATAAAAACTGGGAATCAATCTACTTTTAAGAAGCTCTCTTTATAGGTGACAAACTCAATCAAGGGAATTTTTTTAAATTTTAACGAGTAATAAATTTTGCAATCCTTTTTTCTTTTTTTAAATGTTGAAAAAGCCTATTTCATCTGAAATTTGTATTATTTTACGATTTCATACTTGGTTTGTGTGACCATAATTATGTAATTTCTTAATTAAGGTTTTCAAATTGGATTTTCAATCTTAGATGTGTCAAGGGGTTGATATATACAGGCTAAATCCACTTTGACTTGGTAGGTTACCATAGGTGCTCCCTTGGGTATCATTGTTTCTACAACGCCAGTGAAGTATGCAAGTTGTGAGAGGGTAGGTAAGACAGAGAAGAGACTGGCCTGTGGGTGTAACGCTAACCCAACTATGTTGTACACATCAATTACCTATGTGTACTATGTTAGGGTGGTGTTAAAAAAGTCCATGGTGTTTGGATAGAATACTTGCAGAGACGCCGAAGATCCTTGAAGAAATGGCCAAACTATTTCCCCATATTGTGATGATTTTGAGTGAAATTATTTCAACAACAAAAAAATAAATAACATTTTTAAACGAAAATAAGATCCCATGAATGTTTTATTTTGCACATAAATCCAAGACATTAAAAATGAATCTGCTTACTGAAAAATAATTTATTTTTTTAAATGTAGCAAAAAAGCTTGTCTGTTGTAGAAATGAACTATGAAAGTTTATTATCTGACATTTAAAGCTAAGGGTAAAGTAGTGTTACTTTAATTTACAACACTATCCTTTTGACATAGATCAAAATGAGAAATTCATCAATTCTACCTTAGCCTGTAAGTCACTTTCAGTAGTCCTTTTCTCCCAGTTTACCTGAAACGTGTTTAGCCTTTAAATCATCTACGATTATTTAATATTTTTGTTTTTGTTTTATTTTTTGTTTCTTTCATTTGAATATTTACAGCTTTCTCTAAAAGTTGTATAGCATATTTAAAAAAAAAAAAAAAAATTATTTATTTAACTATCATATAATTTTCATAAAAATAAGTAACTTAACTTTTTCAGGTAAAAACTGTAAAATGGCATACTTATCTTAGAGAAAACTTTCATTTTAAAATTTTTAACGAATATAATAAATAATATAGGAGAGAATTTATAAATTTTGATTATAGAACACATTAAATGGAAACAAATCTTGAAAAGAAAAGTTTGAAAAACATTTATGTGCAACTATAAGCAGAAATTGATTATAGTTACACAAAATTCTAAAGAAAATGGTCTTTAATGCAATCCTTGACATAGGATTGTGCCGAAATATTAATTTAATTTAAATAAGTTTATCTTTTATTAGGAGAATGAATAATATTTTTCGAAAGTGGTCTTTCGAACAGTGTTCTTCAATAGAAATGAGTCAATTTTTCCAACCTAATAGGGTGTTAAGTCAGTAAGCGTTTTTTTTTTTTGAGCATTCTATTTAGTAAAATTTAAATTTCTTTTATTTTCTCTTATTGCTATTAAGAGGAATTATTGTGATAATATCAAATATGCGAAATTTGATTCGACAAAATGATTGGTAAATATGTATATGTTTTGTGTGTGTGTTTGTTTTTTGTTTAAAAAAAAATTCTCATAAGCAACGAAACACAGGCAGATATAATTCAAACCTGATAATCCGGTTAGGTATCTCTAGGGGATCCGACATAAAGGCCGCTCAAAATTTTTTTCAGTAATATGCGATATCGAAAATGAACAAGATTTTTTTTGTTGAGTCCTCGGGAAACAGAAGAAATTAGGACTTTTTATAATCATTACAGTGAAAATTCTATAATGTTTGCATACCTAATTTTTTCATATAGGTTATTTCGATAAATGGATAAAGTTAGTTATTTAAGATTTGAGCATTTGTTTTATTTATTGTTTTCTTTCCCGCAATTATTTCATTTATGGAATATTTTTGATCTATGAGTAAGATTCTTTTTACTCATAATTTTTTATCTACGCTTCAACAATCTACGTTAACTTCATTATTCATCTTGGGATGACTTAAACTTTTATCACTTTTTATAAATAAGTAATGTTCTTAATTTATTATTCCTAGACTTTCAAATTCTTATGAAAGTAACATAAAAAAAAATCTATGTAAATCAAGTTAGGACGAACTAATAGTTTTTGATTTAGAAGCATTCACACAAACGAAAGAAACATGCTAAAAACTTATACAATTGAGTTATAGCCTAATACTAAGACATAACTTAATATTATTTTCTAGGTTACTAAGTAGATGTAATCTCAAATAACCCTTACTTTGCTATCTGCTCTAACTATATTTTTTTGAAGTTGTACGGATACCTAAATTATTTAGGCATATTTTCAGGATTGCTTTATATTATGAAGGGAAGACCCAAACATTGAAGATCACTGGATAAATCTTAACTACCAATTTATAAATGACTTGAACTGATTTTTAATCCCTGTATTCCAACCGTTCAAGATACTTCTATATGTATTAATATTTTTAACAGCAACATTTCGAACACTAAATCCTAATATCAAGAATTGTAACCTTTTTGTTTTATTAAGTTACAAAACTTAAAAAAAAAAAAAATACTTTTATCTCCTAAAATCAAGATTAAAAATTGTGAAATACTACATTGTTATTCATTATTATTAAGCTTTATAATGAATGTTTAATTTTTTGAGTGTTATGTGTCTGTGTAAGTAAAAAGTGTTTGTTGATCTTGTTTTAGACGTTTATCATACTTGGGTAAGATTGTTGGCAGTATCCGTAGCTGATGAAGGTGTAAGTGGCCTTCTCTGTTGGGTAGTCGCACCTTGCTGTATAATATTGGCCGGATATACACCCCATGGGACGCCATAATACTGAGGCACTACAGTTGGACCTGTAAAATATAATTTATTAGTTTAAACATTTATATGATATAAACGAAGCATATTAATTTATAGTTTTGACATTCTGAACGTTTAAGGTTAGGTTGAAAATATTAACCTAACCTAGGATTTTTTATAAACATATAAAATAGCCGGGAAATATAACAGACTTGTCAAAACTGTGTTCAAAATCATTTCCTATGTTATCACGGGGATAAATTCTGCATTCTTCTTAGGTTGAGCAAAATTATCTTATCAGGGAGTAACATAACAAATACATTGCAACCAGCCTCAAGATCTAATTCATTCATTAAAGCCTTTTTTAACTTGCTATCCCATCAATTAATTCAAAGTAATAATTAAAATAAACAAGTAAAAATAACTATAATTTCAATATTCTATGAATAACTCCATTATGACATAACTCATATTGTTTCACCATTTTCCGTTAATAGTCAGTCAATCATAATGATTACAAGATTATTCTGCGGGTGGGTAGGACTATATTTAATGCTTTTGATGCACTAAATTATTTGCATATATTTCAATATCAATCAATCAATGCTTCACTGCTGCCACATTTATAAAACACACACACACACACACACACAGAGCGACTACAAAGTCAAATGGCTATGAGACCCACTAGATCTATTGTTGTGGCTCCTTGTGTGTCTTGTTTCCACATGCTGTCTGTAAAATACTTCCATCAAAGTGAGTATGTGTTGTGGTCAGCTAGAGTGAGTAGATTACTGGAGTGTATGTATAACCCATGAGACTTGAGATAATCCCAAACAGACAAGTCTAATTCCAGAGAAACATATCCCCGACAGAGACATAACCAAATTTTGAAGAAAAATACTATGAAAAAGACATGTCGTATGTGAAGGTTATGAACGCCATCCAAATATCTCCTAGAAACTTTAAATGAAAGGAAATGCACAGATAATAAAAAAAAGAAGGGAAATCTGGATACTTTACACAATCAATTAATGCTTCCAGATTAAGAAGCTAAAAAGGGAAGATAAGATAATGAAAGGATTAAAAAATCTCAAACACTACCGGATATGTCCCATGAAAGCGGTAGGTTTTTCAAAAATTGATTTTGGAAAAGATAATGAGTTAAATAAACATCTTTGAATATTCAAACTTTTACTATTCTAATATTAGTCAACAAGCAGTAGTTCGGAAAGTGTTTCTACATTCATTTTTCTATTCAAAGGTCATCATGGCTTGCTCTCTTAAGTACTTTTTTTTTTAAGAAATTAAGGAAAAGTAGGACCTAGTTCCCAATTTATTTTCAGGGATAGATCAGGATGGAAGATGGCATTGCAAGATGTATTTTTTACAATTCTATAAATCTAAGATAAAATTATCTAGTACTTCTCAGTTTTCCCACCAGCATTAATTGCAATTTAGCAGGCCTTAGAATATGTAATGAACATGAGCGAAATATGGGAGGTTGCAGTATGCCCAGTCACTCCTAATAGCAAAATCAATACAGTTAATAGTAAATCAATATAGTTAAATCAATACAGTGGATGAATAAAGGTTCATGCTGGAATAATTTTTAACGAGAATGTGGAGGGAATTGCCTTGAGAACTACTATTGAAGGGATCCAGATGAAAATAAGGAGTTTCTTATAAAGACTAAGGAAAGAGTTATAAAGAATACTGTGTAAGTAGAAAAATGATGTTCTTTTCTAGAAATCAGTAACTTTGTAATGACGGCATAGAGGAAGTTCAGAAAAGAAATGAGATGGCGTAAAAGGAGCAGAATTTCCAGCATACAGTCACATGCAAGGACCATGAAGAAACACCGGATCATGTCCTGATGACCTGCAAGAAGGTATATGAGTGATCTAGAATGAAAATATTAAAAAAGTTATTCCATATATGGGGTTTGCCATTTAATTACAAATATCTTAAAACAAATTCGTTAGGAATCTAACAAACTGTACAGTTTTTATTGGAATAGAACATAATAAATACAATGTAGGTGGATCAATTAATAGAGTAAGTTTATAAATAAATTTAATATGAAAAAAGAATTAGTTGGCTTCTCGACCAATTCTTGTTTTCATATTACAACTAACGGCCAACAAGAAAATCTTCTGATAAATAAATTTAACTAATTTTACAGACAATCTTGTCTCTGATACAAGAAACAACATCCTACAATTAACCAGAAAGATTTTTTGGATGAGGGCTTTGAGAAATATAAGGATGGATAAGAATAGAAAATAAAGAATAGAATAACAGAAGTTATAGAAGTAAAAGTGGGAATTACTGGGAATGTGACTATAAATAAATGAATAAGCTGGTACGGTCACTTATTAAGGATAGAGCCGATATTATGGCTAAAAAAAATTTTGTAGATGGGTTCCATGAGAAAGAAAAAGAAGTAGATCGCGACTAGTATAAGAAGTGGAGGAATATCTTGACGGCGATCCTTAAGAAAAAAGGAGAATCCGACATAAAAAGAAGAAAGAGGATTAGAACGAACTACAGTAAAAGAAAAGATTCATTTAAGGTATGAACTCCCTTGGAACCCAGAAAGATCTATTGTGGCAGTGTAGTAAGAAAAACACAGATTAGTATAGAGTAAAATCTTCAGTAAGATAACTTGTACAACTAAAAATCTATTATAGAAAATAAATATAGGAATATATGGATAAAAGATTTCAATTAAGCATATTTACCTGCTATAACATATGGTTCTTGAGGATTTATGATATACGGTGGTCCATGCGGTGGAAATGTAGCGGCTGCAGGTGCTGCCAGACCGGCAGCTAATTGTTGCTGTTGTGTAGCAGCTAGATATTGCTGCTGTTGGACTAGTTGTAATTGTTGTGCTGCTGCAGCTGCGGCCGCCGCACCCCCAGCACTCTGTTGTTGACCTCTGAATAACTGCTGTAAATCAGAAAATAATATATAAGTTAGTACATTTATTACAGTGATAAAAACAAAGTAAGTAATAAAAAAAATTTCAAAAAATTTTTATTATAAAATAAAAGGGTTTCAAGGGAATTTCAATAAATAGGTTTTCAGAAGATTTGATATTTTATTTTTCCATAATTTCGATGAATATTTCTGCCATAGTAGAAAACAAGTTCATTATTAAACAATAACATAAAAAGTTTTCTTTTGTAATGAATGAAAAACAATGCCACCACAGACATAAGGTTAGACAGGGGAGGAACTTCCCCCATACTTCATGGGAAATATGAGAGTTTGCAATGCAAACTTGATATTACATTTCAGAATAAAATTTTACATACAATGGGACTTTTAATAGCATAAAAAATTGTAATTAAAAAGAAGGCATGGCACTCTCAAGTATTCTCAAAAGTGGGTACTCATATTAATCTGCTAAATAAACAAAATAAAAAACTGTACTTCCAGAAGCAGGATGCTGAATAGAAATAAAAAGAGGAAAACAGGGGGCTTTTACTTTTCTGTATAAAGTGCCATTTCAGAGCAATTTGTGAGTCAATCATTTATAAACTTTGGAGATACATTTAGTACAAAATTAAACATTAACAAAAATGAAGTCTGTCTATTTAATCATATGAAGACGTGAATTTCTAAATTATACTTTTATTGAAACAATTGAACCTTAAATAATTAGCTAATTATGATAAAAATGGTGAATCGTAGGTTTTTAGATGTCTCATATCACAGAAAGTCAAGAATGTCACGTTTGCCATACTTACATCCTATAAATCTAACCAATCAAAACTTAATATGTACCAAGCTAAGGAATACAATACTTGACTGGTGGTTATTGACTCTCACAAGTGGAAAAATTTAGATCACTAACCAAGGATTCTATTTGGTTCAGATATATTTACAAAACATAATATACTATGTGCAATATTTTTCAAAACGATTTTTACGTTTCTGAGGAGAGATATGAATAAGCTTTCTATTGAAGTGTAATGTCAATATAAAGTGCGGTTCTATTAACACTTTACACAATGCTTCTTGAAAAACCCTCGGAATTGAGTAATAAAAGGGTATGGAGCAATGAAAGCGCTTTATATGGGAATCAAGGAATATGTTATTAGATGGTTACGGATGGTTTAAGGGCCCCTAAGGGATATAGCTAGAGTGCAAGTTTCCCAGTATCTTCAGATGGAAGGTTTAGTCAGTGTAATCATGAAAGAAATAATCGAAATGAGGAAATTGTAACGGCACCTAGACATACTCAAGTCCGCTATTAATGTATCAATTTGAAAATGGTTTGAGAATATTTAGGGCAAACTCAATGATCTGTGGAAGAGTAAAAAGAGTTTACGTTCCTTTGGGTGAGGAAATGCTGATAAAAAGGATAACATTGATGTGACTGACAATATAGTAAGGAAAAGTACAGGAACTCCCTATATGGGGGCGGAAACCTTTTTGTGGAAATAAATGACCAATTTCTCCAAAAAGAGAGCTTAGAGTTAATTGAGCACTGCCTTGGAGAACTTCTCCAAGAGTGATATTCTGGCTAAATCTTTCTGGACAATTCTGGCCCGAGAAGGTCCTGAATTGTGAATAGTCTTAGCGAAAATGAGGCTGAGGATTTCCACCGGGTTCATTGCCGACTCTGAAGACATCTGAAGAAGCTAGGTCTAGGAATGGGATAGTGTCTGCAGATTCTGTAGTTTTCCGAGGAAATTCCAATAGACTTCCTGATGGACCGTGATGTTATATCGACCTTTTAGCACGCTAAATGTAAAATCTAATATCCAGTTTTATAGCAACCCAAAAAGGAACTTCTTTTTTTTTAAATTATTAAAACTTAATGACTCGGTGGAAGATCCTTTGCCCTCCATCTAATTCCAGGATAACCACCCAACTCCTGGAGGACTCCACGACCTCCTGCCTCAATTTCTAAGAATGCTATAATTAAATTTTTTAAATATTTTAATAGAATAATTCTTTTCATCAGACAAGCAAAACGTGTATGATTATACTATCAGCCAGCACTTACTTTTTTTATTCTTTAATTTTTTTACTTATCCGAACTTACGATTTCTGAACTTATTGTATCCAACAGCAATACTCTTGATGGCCGTTTAGATTTTATTATTAAAGAATTATTGAGCTAAATTATTAGCGGAGCAGATTTAGAATGTCAAAACTAAAAGGCTATAGGCTATGACTGTTAACATTTGCATCTATTTACAATCGCTGTTTGGAAGGCTGGGCTTTTTTTTTTTGAGCTGTTACAACTTTTCTTTCTTAAAATTTTTAAGTACAATATTAGTATTTCAATGCCAACATAACCAGATGTCAGAGTGTTTTATAAATGACATATTCCTGGTACGAGAAAGTATTGCAATCGTGTTAAATTGAATTTTCTCCGGTAGTACATGATCTTAGGTCCCCCGAGCAAGACAAAAAAATAACCCAAAAATGAAATTTCGTAGCAAGCTCAAACTTGGTATTCTGTTTAGGTAATACAAACTCATGTGACGAAAAGGTTTCGAGGAAAATCCATCAATCGGAAATGCATCTTTACTGAATGTTTTTTTTTTCCCCCGGTTTCGATTTTCTCGAAAAAGGGTTCTAAAGTTTTTTTTAACTACTTATACTACTATCTAAATACATAAATATCATTTTTATTTGAAACATTTTAAGGGAAAAATTGATTTTTTGTTTGATTTTTTTTTTTTTTGAAAGGTTTCAGTAATATTAAACTTTCCTTTATTATACTACTTCAATTCAATATATGTAGAAAATTAGTTATTCCGAAAGTGGAACTTTACAGAAATAGGTTTTTGAAATTTTTTAGGAATTACCTAGAGAAAACGACTACAGCAATTTTCTTTTAAACTTGGAATGCTAACTGAGATAAAATTTGAAACATAAAAAAAATAAAAAAAAAAAATTATTGATTTTACACAGTTTTGCGGAATTTGTGGTGTTAAATTTCAAATATGTGGGTTTGGGGGATTGTTGGGGATGTTGTTGGCGCGTGTTTCCCACCACACACTCTCTCTCTCTCTATATATATTTCTTACGACAAATGAGTAACAAAAGTAAAAGAAAGTCGTACGATTATTTCACACCAGATATGATATTTTTTTAAGTATAAAATCATAATAACGCTTTGTCCCATAGTTGGGTTTTGATCAAAGTGTGAATAATTAACACGCTAGTTATATAATGGTCAATAATTTAATGTGATTTGGGAATTTACAGGGAGCAACACTAATTCAGACTGACGAGTGGCTAGGGACCACTAACCGACACCTACCTAACACTTCAACTGTGTATATTACTGTATCCATATCCCCAATAGAGTTCATCAACATAAAATAACATTGGACTAATATCAACGACACACTATATATAATAAAATGTTTTTGAAATCTAATTTAAAACCGTATGAAATTTTACTATGCAATCAATTATCCAATAATTTAATTTTTAAAATGTCATTTCTAAATTTAAACATGACATTATCAGTTACTATATTAAATTATCAATAAATTGTTTTATTTTGAACATCTGACAAACATTTATAAATTAATAAGAAATCAAGATATCATTTTAAAAATTTGTCATATTCACAAATTCTTTCCCACTTTCCAACAATAAAAGTAAAAATTAAAATTATTTTTGTTAGTTCATAAGTTTATAGTGGGGTTAAGTTTATTCACATATTTGAGTGAATAAATGGAAATTAATTTCCATAAAATGAAGATTTCATTTGAATATCACTAGAGAGTGTGTGTGTTTGTGTGAGAGAGAGAGAGAGAAAGAGAGAAAAGAGATTCAGTGAACTGTTGGTTTTTTTGATTAACACTCTTAAAAACTTAATATTAAAAGTGTTGGTCTAAACTTAAATCAACAACTATCTGAAGAAGCCGATTGCAAAATGAATGAAACGTTTGTTTACACTAATATATGGACGATGTTAATCGGAAGAACTTAGTGTTTTGAATGGCCAATTGGAAGCTTGAAAAATTAGTGAATCTTTTGAATTATTAAATTTTTTTCTTTAGTTTTACTCAATTTTTTTCTCAAAAAAAGTTTCAACGATTTTCTTAAAAAACTGGGTAAGTTTCAACAATCACTTTTTATTTTCTTTCATATGATGATCATTCTTTTTTTGAGATAATTTCTGAAGGAATTTCTGTGATGTTTGAATTCCTTTTTAAAGTGCTATTTCAGTCTAGTGAGACGGTTCAACTTCACATGCAATTATTAAAGGCAGCTAAAAATTACACTAACTATTTTGTATAGTGCCATCTGTCAGAGGCCATAGGAAACCACCTTCATAGTAAAACCAACAAAATAACCCTTCAGCCAGTAGCTACCACTGCGAACTTTATTGCCATTTTTCCGTGCTTGTCCTTCCTAGTTGTCCCAGCTGGTACCGCCACTGGATCAATACTATCTTTAGAATAATGTTCGCAGTGATAGCTGCTTGCTGAAGGAGTGTTCAGGGTTTTAACTATCGAAAATGTTGGACCTATGGCCGTTGAAATACAGCGACCCTGCTAAATATTCTAGCTTAAAAATTAAAACAATTTTACCCCTACACTCCGAACACTCATATAATAACACTACATATAGGTCCTGCTGAGAATACATGATGTGTGTCATAACTTAGGTTTAGCCTACCAATTGGTGAACTCTACTTCACTCACTCACTCACTCACACACACACACACACACACACACACATGCACACACATGCACACACAGAGTACACTTTACGAACGTTTACAAACACTGACACCTAAGAGAAAGCCAACTACCTAAAGGAAACTAAAAATAGAATGTGAGAATTGTAGCAATAGAGAACAAGTGTGTTCCAGTAGATTTAAAAAAAAAGAAAACGTAATTATCATTTTACTTATTAAAAATAAAGAGCACAGTAAATTTTCAGCATCAAAATGAAAATAAGTATACTTAGAAACTATTAATTTAGCAATTAATTTTATCTTGATTTACAAAATGTAAAATACTTTGAAGTTATAATTAAACTTAACAAACTGACTTCATTAAATGTTTGATCTTACCTGATTTTATTAAAGAATTTCAACTGGATATAATTCATATATATTAAATACGAGGGTCATTCAATAAGTTCCGAGACAAATCACTGTAGCTCAAAAACGATTTAATTTAATCAATACAAAACTTTGGCTACTTTTCAACATAGTCCTCAGTAAAATTTTATACACTTGTCCCATCGTTCTTCTGATTTGTGTATGCCTCTGACATAAAATTCTTTAGGTTTATCTCGAAGCCACTATGGCACCTGATTTTTAACTTCTTCATTGGATTGAAAATGTTTCCCACGTAGAGCCTCTTTAAGGGGTCCAAACAATTGGGAGTTCGCAATTGGAAAGCGGCTGCAACTAATCGCGATTATGGATTAAGCTCATTGAGGAGGCCAGGACCCATTAGGGTTGTAGTGCCGCTGCCCCCCCAGGGGAGAACCTTCAAATAGGTCCGTTCTGCTTTCAGAAGGTGAAGGAATTTTCCTACCTTGGCTCTCAAGTCAACTCCTCCCATTGTATTTCGCAGGAAATAAGCAAAAGGATCATGGCTGCCAACAGGTGTTACTACGGCTTGGTAAAGCACATGAAAAGCAAATTAATCTCCAGGAAATCAAAAATTATATTATATAAAACGCTCATACGCCCAGTACTAACATATGCCTCCCAGATCTGGACTATTTCCAAAAGGGACGAAGACAATCTCCTTTTTTTCGAAAGAAAAATTTTAAGGAGAATTTTGGGGCCCTTGAGGGAAGGAGGTGTGTTCAGAAGAAGGAAAAATAGAGAACTATATGAATTGTATGGTGAGGCAGGTGGACGACGTACCAAGGAGATTACTCGAAGGAGAAATCGGAACGTCTCGGCGAGTCGGCAGACCTAAGCTGAGATGGCTGGACGGTGTGACCAACGACGCGAGGAACCTATTGGGAGTTCGCAATTGAAAAGCGGCTGCAACTAATCGCGATTCATGGATTAGGCTCACTGAGGAGGCAAGGACCCCTTAGGGTTGTAGTGCCAAATAGATAGATAAACAATTGGAAGTCCGATGGGGCGAGATCGAGGCTATAGGGAGATTGTGGGGAAGGATCTCCCACCCCACTTTCTTTGTGGGCGTCCGTAAGTTGTCTAGGAATCCATCTCGCACAAGTTTTCTTGTGCTGCAGCTTATTCCGAATAATAATTGTTATGGACAGTCCCAACGCTCGCATGCACTTCTTCTGCTATCAGTTCAAGAGTAATAAGCCTGTTATCCTGAATTAACGCGTTAATACGAGATTAGAGAGAGGAAGTTGTAACTTCAACCGATCGTCCACTTCGTTGCTCGTCACAAGAGACTTATATGGCCACTTTTAAACTGTTCTACCCATTATTTGTAAACGTTCAAACGGTTCAAACAATCATTCCCGTACACTTTCAACATTTTTTTCGTGGATTTCACTACCTTTGATATACTCTTTGCAACTAAAAATCTAATCACTGAGCGTTGTTCGTTCTTCCGTGGTGCAATGCTCGAGCGGAGATGACATTTTGTAATTGAATACATTTGAGGTTATGCTTACCAAATACTCTCGAACAGCTGATGAGAAAATAAGCACAAAGATGCCAACTTGACGCATTGAAAACTATTGTATTGATTAAACAACCATTTCTGCTACAGTGATTTGTCTCGTTATTTATGAATGACCCCATAGATAAATTTTTTGTAACATAAGAACAGCCACATTTAATGATATCAATAAGTGATATCTCTACTATCTAACTACTATTATAGGTTATATTCTTCATCTTAAGTGTTCTATTTTCAGAAATAAGTAGGAAAGCAATATAGAATAAAACCAAAAGAAATCTACTATCTAACTATTCTCACAAACAATTCTAGAACTATGTTCTGTTGTTTCAATCTTAGTATTTCCCCAATGTCAGTTGACAATTCAAACTATTTCAATTAGATTTTAGTGTAGCAGCAGTAGGAAAAGTTTATATACTATAAAATACTCATTAAAAAAAAAATAAATAAATAAAATAAAAACTAGAATTGTTTATAAAACTCAGGTCAAGCAAAATATATTTAAAAAAAAGTTACTAAAATGTATATACGAGGTGTATAAATAATTAAGTAATGAGACTGATTTTTTATCTTTTTTTTATTCAATAAAATTACAATTCAACATTGTCCCTTTCAAAGTAACTACCTTGGGAAGCCACACAACGCTGAAGACGATTCTTCCATCGTAGAGCAGTGCTGGAACTCGGATACTGGAATAGACTTCAGTTGGTCGGTTAGGCTGTTTGAATATTCTCCAATGTTCCAAAAGTGACGTCCCTTGAGGTGATTTTTCAATGTGGGGAACAAAAGAAAGTCACATGGACTCAAGTCGGTGAATAAGGAGGCTGAGGAGCCACAGGAAGTTATTACTGGCCAAATACTCATTCATAGAAATCGCGGTGTGACACGGAGCATTGCACAAATTTTTCTCATCCCAATTCATTAGTCAAAATTTAAGAACGGTGTGTGAGTCAAATTCAACTCTTCGCCGATCATTCGGACTGTCAAACGACGATCTGAACGCACGAGATCGCGGATTCTGCCAACATTTTCGTCGTTTCTTGAAGATGAAGGCCTTCCGCTGCGAGGCTCGTCTTCAATGATTCCCTTCCTTCTGCAAACGACTTAAACCACCTAAAAACCTGTGCTCTCGACAAAACATTGTCTCCATAGGCCTGGCACAGTTTTCAAACCGTTTCCGTTGCACTGTGCCCAAGTCTGAAGCAAAACCTGATAGCACAACGTTGCTCGTAATTGATGTCACTCATTTTTAAAACGCACTGAAAAACCTTGCTCACAAAAAAAGTCACTACCGGACAGTGCAAAAGCTCTAGCATTTCAAATTTGCACTGGACGTGTATCAGATGTTACTTGCCCTACCACGCATGCGCCGCGTCTCCAGTGTTGCAGATCGACCACTAGAAAATCAGTGTCATTACTTTTTACACACCTGTATAAAGTCAAAGTGAAATGCCGCGTTTCTTTTGAAATAGAACTCAGCTTAATGCTGAAAGAGATTCTGTGAAGTTCAGCTGAAATGTTGCAGTTTTCCTGGATGAGACCTTTTTTTTTTTTTTTTTTTTTTGGAGGTTCGTTGCTTTGACTTTGAAAAGTGTTATGTGCTTTTTAATCAAAATCTGGTTATGATGAAGAGGTAAAATGGGTTGGCTAAATCTGGCCAATCCTGATTAAATCATGGATTTTTTCCATGATAATCGGCTTCGTTTTGTGCATCATCGAATGGTTGCAAGCATTTGTCAATCTTTAGTAAATATTGATAAACACTATAACAACAGACTGCAAGAAACATTTACCCACTCATGCGTAAACTAATGTTGCGTTATGGAATCTGTTATATATTACTATTTTGTATAGACATCATGAAAATGACCCGAACGTTCGACAATCTCTTCACCACTATAACTAACCAGAATTCATTACACTCACTGTATATACGCTCTGTGCATACACAACTATCTAGTTTCAGAGACCGTTTCTCAGCTTTCAGGACTGAGATGAGCAGAATGATATTTTTTACAGCAGTCTAAAAAGTTCTAGATAGTAATGACAATGATATATGATGCTGAATCTTTCATAGGTTTATCTTAAGACATTAGATTCCCAAGCAACTCTTCGGGATTTTTGAAGAAATTTACAATGAACCAGCATAAGAAACATACGTGACGGGACTTCTTAATCTAGATCAAGCTTGCTATTATTTTCGTTTATAAAAGCCGTACGAGTTTTGAATAGCGCAGAGACAAATGCCTTTCCATGGCTAAATAATAACAGTTCATGTTTTATATAATTTATCTAGATTACCCACAAGATTTTAAAAACTTAATCCTGTTAGAGAAAGCTTGACTGGAGATGTTAACTAAGTGTACATAACAAAGAAACAAGTAAGAGATAAGTAAATAAAACACAAAAATGGCAGAAAATATGAGAGGAAAGTACCAGTGGTGTGTAAAAATTGGCAGAAAGCCGGACTGTAATAATTTTTAACTTTTCATAGTCAACGGCCAATTTTTAAAAAGTAATTGCACAGTTATCTTTCAGTAGAATTATTTTTAGGATATAAATTAAATTAGGTTTAATAAATTGCTGTTATAACATTTAACAAATAAAATCCTAAAAAATTTAAAATTCCTATGAAAAGAGATAGTAAAACTTGTAATGGAATCAAGCCAGAGTTGTTGCTGAGAAAATGCGCTACACAAATGCTGGCCCAATGTTGTGCAGCCGCAGCAAGCGCTATGATCGTGCCTTAACACTACGCATTATGACCTTTGCAATGTGTTGGAGAGAAAGACCTTCAACTTGGACAGCCAAGTGGAAATCTAAAGGTACAGGTAGAACTTAGATAAAGGAACAGATAGAACTTAGCAAATTAAAATGGAAGCAACCAAAAAGACACATGGCAACAATGGATAAAATCCCAGATGTTATACTCATCCATCGTCAGGGTAAGAAGGTTTAATCTAATCTAGTTCGTGAAGAGAGTGTTGACTTCAACTTTATGTTACCGCCATACTGGTTGATTCAACTAATGTTGAAGTCAGCACTCAACACGAACTTTATAGCCTTACTGTAATGATAGATAGGAATCTGAAACAACAAAAATAAGCATGCAACGACGGATAAAATCCCATATGTTAATCCACCATACTCATCCACACAACATAATCATTAAATATTAATTATAAAAATTATCATCATAAAAAAGAAATTAGTTTATTTCAAGTATTCTATAACATTTCTCTCTCCATTAATTCCCCTTTCGTTAACTTTTGAACCAAAAATTGCAAGTAAATTGACCTAAAATGTTATCAGACACTTAAAATGTTCAGAACACAAAGTTGGAATTTATTGATACTACAAACGGTCACACTGAATAAATTGAAACACAAAATGGCACAAGTATATGAAAAAACTTAGAAAGAAGGAGAAAATGGCCGATAGTAACACTAGTGTAAATAGTTCAGTATATAACATTCTTTATATTTGACTGCAATGCGGCGGCCACAAAAAGCGTTGGGATTAGTTAGATACATATTATATCCATTGGACCAAATTAAATGAGCTGCAACTATTTTTCGTCGGGTAAACGGGCAAGAAAATGAAAACTGTTATTACTTATTTTAAACAAAAAATTATATAGATATATATTTTAAAGTTTTCATTGTGATGTAAATAAATTGGAAGGATTTATATCCAAAAATTATGTTACACTAATAAATTACTTAGATAAAAGTTGTTTACCTAACTTCACACAACTAAAATGCTATAATCAAATTACCAGGCCCCTTCTCGTCATTTTCTATTGTATATTATTAAAATATGAAACATTTACACAAGTTTCTCTTATCCCAATTAAATACATAAATAAAATATCTACTTAAAAACCTAAATGGCAATGGTGAGTTACGTCTGCCGAGAAGTTCTAATAAATTATAAGTAAAAAATTAAAAATTCTGTTTGAAAACATCAAAAACAATGTATAATAAATGAAATTAAAAATTGTAGAAATAAAAATAAATTAAAACTCATATTAATATGTATACTTCCAGAAAATAAACACAATTGTACCAACCAGTGAATTAAAAAATTAAATTACGCCGACCACATATATTTGAAACCCTCTTAGTTATTATGCTAATTATTCTTTATCTAATTTATTTTTTCTTAAATATTTTAATCTATACTCCCGCCATTATTGGACAATCTGCCAAAAAGTGGCATGTATCTTATCTTAGTCTACCTCCCTCGCATTATACAGTGAACATAAATTTACTCTGTCTTATAAGGCCCATTGTTTAAATAAGTAAATCCCCTCTACATTTTTAAATTATATTTAAATCAGCTGTTCATATATCAACCTTAATAATGGTTCCACTAATTAAAAGAGAACACTACACATTCTATGTAAAGAACTAGTTTGCCAATCCTTATTTTTCAAAAAACTCTTTCTCTAACTATTTATAATGTTTAGTGGTAAGGGGGGCGGTATCCACAACTGCTATTTACCAATTAATATAATAATATGAAATAATATAAGTTTCAAATAATAGTGATACTTTTATATAATAACTGTGCAGTTTTAAGAAAATCTTTCTAGCCGTTTTGAAAGAAAATTCCAAAAAAAACAACTCTCTAAAGTACGCACATAGAATTTTAGCAATGCTTCAAATATAATTTAATATTATGTAGAATTATATCGACTATATTATAATCGATTTTTGTAATTAAGAGGATTTTTTTTTTTTAAAAAAAAACTTCCTCAAATCTAAAAAACAAAAAAAAAACTTTTTGTTTTTCATAAAAGCACAGAAATAAAAAAAAAAGATACAACACACAATATATGGAGAAAATTTTATATGAAAATAGATTACCAGATACAGTGAGTGCATCTGCTATCAAAATAGAGAAAAATATATTGGTTTCCATAGCTCATGTTATCACCACGTTTGGTATGCTCAATAAAATAAGGCTTGTCCCACTCTATATGGAGAATTTATTATATTTATTTAATAGCCGTTCAACAAATCGTCATTGAACTTTTCTTTTTTTTTTTTTGATGTACTTTCAAGGCTCATAATACAATAATATATATAATAGCTCATACATAATACATACAGCCCATTCAATAAATTTTTATTATCCCCTCTTTTCTTTCCTAAGATAAGGAGTTGTAATATTGAGAACAATGGTGTTAAGTAGATTTAATTTAACATATTTTTGCCACAGGATGAAAATTAACGAAGTTATGCCAACATATGTTGTTGTCTATAAAATGAAGTTGTTTCCAGCACTCTGGAATCCAATTAACTCAATTATTCAGATATACCTTGTCAGTTATTTGTAAACATCCATACAGCTTTAAAGCAACCAAATGAATGTAAATAAATACAAATTGTTATTTACCATTAACGTTCAGTTAATCCAATTATTATACAAATAATTAATATTCTCTATGTGAGATAATTACAAACCATTAGTAACTTACATTAATTAGTTAGTATATACAAGTTCATCAAATTTACTGTAATCGAGTTATGTATATTGTGTTAGAGGAACATATATCCACAACTATACTAGACAATCAATTTAGAACTATAAATAGATTAATCACGAAAATAGGTATGGATAAAGGAAAGCTTGAATTTTAATAGTTTGGCTAATAGAATGTCACAATTCTAAAGAAAAAAAATCAACTTTGTTGTCAGGGAAGAAAATAAGGCTGATGATACTATCTCTAATATCGAAACGTCCACAAGATAAGACACATAAATAGCCTACCTCAAGAAAAATGGTTTTTCATCCCCCCCCAAATGTAATTATTTGTAAATATTGATTTTTTTAAAATAGGTTTAGCCAAATATAAGGAATGAAGCAATTATTGTAAATGACAGGAATAAATGGGAAATTTCTGTGATCGAACGGGGATGTGAATCGAGATGCAGTACTTATCAAGCCACCAAAAGTATAGAGTTCAATTATTTATTCTGAAACTGAGGCCTAATGACAAAAATTTCTAAATCAAAGTCTATATCTCTGATAAAAACAAATCTTGAATCAAACTGAATTTCTAATTACCTAATTAAAATTAAAAACCGGAAGTAAACAAACTTAGCCAGGTGAAAGTTTACATTGTATGATCCGATCACATTATGTGACTGTATAGTATTTAGTTATGCAAAACATTACAACACTTCCATATGTCACTTTACTTTAATATGTTATTGTAACACACTAAGTCATTGTATTGTATAATAGTAATAATACTTGAATTGTAACATGAATGTAATAAAAATGATGTCATTGAGAAATTTGTATTTTTGTAAATGACGAACACACATTGGGATCTGTGACAATTAGTGGACACAAATATATATATATAATATATATTTAAAAGCGACAGTTTTTCAATAAAAAATAAATTTTTTATTACCTTTTATGAATTTTGTATTAATATTCAAAATATTGCCCACTGTGATTGACTACTGTTGGAGGCCAACTTCCTAACCTCTGTTAGATCTAGATCCTCGCTGATACCATTCCTTGAGTTTGGAATGAAAAAAAAAACTCTTGCACCCCAGTTTCAGTTTCGATGAAGATATTAAATTTCCCTTCGCAAGGAAAGGGCCGAGCGTTATCTTATTGAAACAAAACTTGTTTGCTAATGAGCAAAGCTGGATAACGCTGGGCCATTTTTGAGTATATTCTACCTAGTTGTTGACAGTGAAGGTTGGAGTTCATTAAAAGTCCCATTGGAAACGAATTCGTGATGGAGTTACTCCTTCATAGTTCCAGAAAACTCTCCAACCATGACCGCGATCCAACCATTGAGCCCTGTCTCAGGAGTTTGCCAGTAAATCCAATTTCTCATCACAAATAGATTCAACTTTCTTTTGTAGAAGCACAAGTCAAATCTGGTGATAGCGGCTAAAGATGTGTTTAGATACTGCCAGTTCTGCAGTAAGTGCTTCAGAACTTGTGGCTGGATATGGACTTGACAACTTCCCGTAAAGCCTCATCGACATCTTGATAGCCCCTGAACCTAGTTTTCTTTCTAGGATCCGTACCACCACTAATAAATTTTTGAAGTAGGCTGAACAAGCACATCTTCCTTCCTTTGATTTCATATAGAGCAACGCTTAGCTTCAACAACTATGCGCTGTTTTTTTCCAGTACTTCTGATTCATCGATTATAAGGAAACCTTTATATAATTGTAATCCCTTATGATTCTAGGATTCTAATAATCAAGAAAAAGTATGTCACGAAGGATAGACATTACTTAGCTTGAGTTTGGCACCTGTGCGTGAACTAAGGCTAACTGATTCACCTTATTTGAAACGTTCAGTCAGTGTGAAATCTGAATACTGACATTAGGCATATTTTTTGATCCTTCAAATTACCGGAAATGTAGCGAATGTACCCGAAGTTCCTCGGATTTATATATTTTCGAGGTCCCTAAAAGTTCATCAGAATAATCTGATGAACATTTTAAAAACTCTTTATTATGATCTAAGAACAAACTAGAGAACTGATAAACTAAAATAAAATAAAATAAAAAAAAAGCTTTTATATAGGTACAACAAGAAACTATTGCTAGAACCAGTTTTTTTCATTTCTTCCCCTTTTCTTAATAATGCCTTTTATTTCAAGAAATATCAGAACAAAGTTGATTCTAGAGTAGTATGCCATTAAAAGATTTTCTTTTATGCACATGCAATGGTTTTTTTACTTTTAGAAAATGTTTTGTATAGCAAACTTCTTGCCTTAACTGGACTATGCTGCACTTAAATCAGAGTGCACTTCTTTGTATGCTATCGATCTTGATTTTAATAAGAAATATATGCTGATTGCAACATATATCTTCTTTTAATTCATCCATTACTGTAACTGATTTTTTATTTATTTTATTTTATGTATTTATTTAATTTTTTAAAAATAAAATAAGTCACTTTTTACTTTTATCTCTAGTTTTGAGACAAATTTTCGAAATTGAAGAAAGTTCAAATTTGATATTACGTTTGGGTCAAAAATCCATCAAACAGGAAATGCGATTATATTCTAAATTACTTTATCAATTTTTCACGATTTTATAGAAAACTGGGGGCTCCAATAATTTTTTTCTTTAAAATTATCATTTTATTTAAATTTTTTTTCAAGGTTTTCTACGGGATTTACACAATTACGCCATTTCAATGCAATGTCTGATCCTACCCAAACGAAAGTTATTATAGCTCAATGAAATCCTTCAGGGTTTTTATGGAGAAAATGGCAGAAAACTAAAAATAATAAACAAAAAAAATTGTTAAATAAATACGCACTTTCGGTGTAATAAGTATAATAAACTGAAATAGTACTTTAGAGCCCCCTTAAATGAATTCCCTGAGTAATGTTTTAAATAAAAGTTGTAAGCTCATATGTGTGTATAATTGATATAAAAATTGAAAACAAAATTGCAAAAAACGGAAAAATTCATACAGTAAAGTGTTACTTCCGGTTGGAGGAATTTTGATAGGTAACTTCCTGTCGGATCCGCGCATAGTGATATTCAAAAAGAATGTCAAGTTTCAACTTCCGGCTATTTTTCCATGTTTGAGCTATGCCAGTTAACATAGACAGACATACACATAGATCATTTTCTAACAACCATTTTTTTAGACTCAAAGGACCTCATAACGTGTGTATATCCGGTGACATAATTCCAATATTTCCTTTTACAACAGTAAAATAAAATAAAATAGCGTTACTAGAAATCTAAGTTTGAAAAAAATAGGTTAATCGAAAGTGCGTGTATATAGTTTTTGAGTTTTTTGAAATTTTGTCGAAAACGCCTCGTATGTTTTCCTTTGAAACTGGAACGATAACTGTAGAGAAACTGGAAACTTATTTTATATTTGAAACATTTTTCCGAAAAAATCGATTATTTGAAGATTTTTGGGGAATCCCCATGTATTAGGTCTAACTTTTAACTGTCGTTAAGTTTTGCGGAAGGCTGATAGTCGGCCTAACATATTTCTGTTTATCACTTTCAAGTAAAAGGTATAATCTAAAAAATCAACAACTAGAAATAATCCCCATCCTAAAAACCCTGTGACGCAACAGCTCATGAAGGGCCGAAGCCTACACACGGCGATTTGAATAGGAGGCGTGTGGTAAGTACGCCGCAGTTCTCTCATGCCGTTTAGTTCCAACCTTCGCTACCTAGGGCGCTACTAACTTTTTATCACGATACTGAGACAAAAACGATTTTGCCCTCACGGGAATCGAACCCTGAATTCTTGCACGATAAGAAATACCAACCACTTTTATTTAATGTAAAATATTAAGGCCCACCTAAATGTTCAGTAAAAATTCCATATTTCAAAACTTGTGTCCATTAGATTTTATTAATTGCAGTAAGCTATAAGTCATAAACGTTTCACACTAGATTTTTTTTTTATCTTATTTTATATTTCTTAAAATAAGGGAAAACTTATCAATAACAACGGAAACGGGAATCACTAAGGATGAGTTATTTCCCGTTGTTTTGATGAGATATTTCCGTTCCTTGTTTTTATTTTTGAATAGATTACACTTTTAAACATATATAACTATTGTTATAAAATAAAACATTTCTTCAAAGTAAAAAAAAAAAAAAAAAATAACTTTACAAATACAAAGAGAGGATAAAAATAAATATGTTGTATGCATATTTCTTACCGATTGTTTTCGTTGAATGTATGTTATCTTTAAAATAATACAAAGGAAAATAAGATCCGTATGTAGCAAATCTTCTTGTTGGTTAGGTGAGAGAAGTACAGATCACTGCTCACCCAGTTGGCATTCTACCAAAATTAAAAAGAATTCTTTCAATCTTAGTGGTCAAAATTTATTTTAACCACACAACGAATATATAAAGGGAGCACGCGTAAAAATTGTACTTTTATATGTGTTAATATTGCAATGTTAAGGTTTTAACATTTATCAATTTTGATGTTGTTTTTTTTAAATAATTTTTTCATTGAATTATTCTAGAAGGAACAAGGAAATATGATGAAAGAAAAAAAAAAAACAAATAACATGACAGCCATGAATACTACCACTTGTCACAACCAATTGGTCGCATAGCTAGCGGCACATCAGCCGTCTTTTGGGGATTAGAAGGAAGTGCAATAAAAGAGAAATTTATAGCTAAAGGGTTAGCATTTTGGTGATGTATGCTATTCTAACGAGATTTGCCAAATTCAGAAACTAATGGAATTTTGAGGTCATTGCAGTTACTTAAGATTACTTACATGAAATGGTGCTTTCGATAAAGCGGAGTATCTCGGGACAGTACCGATTTTAAGGGATCTCTCTCAGTGTCCGGAATAACGACCAAAAATATCACACACTGCCGACTAATGGAAAAAGTTTGTACATTAAAGTAAAAATATCCAAATCGTTACATTTATATAGAGAGTATCTGAAATAGACTCCGTGTAATTGGCCTTTGCACTTGCATCTTGGAATATGTTTGTTCTTACTTATGCTTTACGCCTTATGTTATGAGTATGCATTTGGGCTACTTTTGAAAAATGTTACCAACTTCTACCCGGTTTTTACTGTCAGAAATATGGTCAACGTAATTATAGGTTATGTTTTTTTAATGTTAAATCATAAAGTCCGAGTCCGCAAGTCCTTATAGGTACCAAAAGATATAGGTATAATTGTCTTTTATTAAAAAGTGTAGTTTTAATAATTTAATAATTTTCTTAGGAGTTTATATCTTATATTTAGTTCAATCTGTGAACCTAATGTGGGGGGGTTCCAAGTAAGTCGCTTGTCTAGTTACAGTCCAGCAGCTCAGAGTTCTACAGAACTTAGTTGGAACTGCGGAGAGCCAACTGCTACAAAAAGATCAGTATGTGTGTAAAGAAAGTATGAGTCGTCAGCGAAGGTGTAAAAAGAAGTATTGGGTGGTAAAGGTATGTCAGTTATGTAAAGAGTATAGAGCAGGGAGCTAAAGACACTTCCTTGTGGTACTCAGCAAGAATGGAATGAATAAAAGAATTGAAGATTACCTTGAATTTTAAGGTTTCAATTATTTCAGTAAAATAAGTAACCCCTATTTTAGAGACAGAATGAGCTTATGGTAGCGCGGAGGTACGAGCTCAGATTCGAGTAAAGCAGTTTGGACTTTCTCTTCCTAGTACCCTATATAGTTTCTCTGATGAAAGGCAGATGTCTGTAACGAGAGAAACTCCCGGAGAAAATCTCTAGAACATGGGATATTTTTTTTTCCTCAAGTTTCTCGACTCAACAACAAATATTTCAAAATTTTGACTTGCCAATTTTATTTGAGATATCTTCTGATAAATTGATTTTAGGGTAATATACAAAGCCATTTTGAGAATTATAATTAAGTTTGCGTAGACGTGATGATTACTATAGAAGAAGGAATACTATTATATTAAACGCATGGAAATGAAAAATTCTAGGGTGGATCTCTAGGTATTAGAAGGAGAGAAATTGGGTTTGTTAAATAAATAAATGAACTAGAAGTAAAGCTGAACACTGTAAAATGAGAAAGGTAACACAAACTGCCTGGACATTACACGTAATATATCAAATGGTAGTGAGCGATTTAGAGTGAGTAAAGAGAAAGGTTGTTGACGCGTTGTGACTGCTGTATGAACTGTTGCAAGACTCCTAGAAGTCCCCCACGTAGATGTATTTAAACAGATTCTCCCACTCTAGTCTGGCCTGAACTAGTGAGTGAGACTGTCACTCTCTGCTTTGGATCCCTCTCTTCGGATTCTATTACACCTACATAGGAAGAGGGATAGGGGATTCAGGAAAAATATGGATTCCTGCTTGGTCCAGCTTGGTGCGGAGCTAGAAGAAGAGGAGATGCAAAATGACTGGTTAAGATAGATTTAGATTTAAGAAGTATGGGAATAAGAGAGTAGAGTGTTGTTGGCGGTGGTGAGAGGTGGTGACAAAAAATAGCTGAGAAAAGTATAACCTCCAATAAACAATTTTCCCGCAAAAATGTTTCAAATAAAAGTGATAAGTATTTATTTGTGTAGATAGTATACGAAATTTAAAGAAAATCACGAAAAACTGAATAAAACCATTCAGTATATTGGTCGCACTTCCGGTTGATGGATTTTGCCCGAAATATCATGTCTGATGCGATAATAAACGGAATATCAAATATGAGCTTCCAGCGAATTTTCGTTTTTGAAATATTCTGAGACAATTCGCTAAAAACATTTTTTTTTTTTCGTATTCAGGGGATCCCAAAACATGATATTTCCGGTGAAAATTCAATTTCCACAATCTGGCACGACCGCAATACTTCCTCCTATTTACTTAGGAGTAAGAGAAAGTAAAGAACGAACCAATTTTGTAAAAATCACTATTTCGGACTTGTTTGGGATAAATAAGGATTATACTAAGAAATATTTAATTAAATTAAATGAATGGACCATATTTCAGGGATTGTTGTATAATCCCTTTGATTAATGTTTATTAAAATATAGATTAAAAAATGAGCAAGAAAAAAAATTGTTAAAAATGCTATTATTATAAACATGAGGAAATAACGATAAAATGTTAAAAGTGATCAAAAGATGATTAGAAGGTTTGGGGGGGATGGTTTGGCATTTATGATGATGATGATGATGTCAGGTGTATTATTTTATAAAGGTCAATGTGAGCAAGATCATACAGGAGCAGGAATAGAGCAAACATCATCTAGCTAAGTGTAATATATATAGGTCCGTTAACAATGAATTTACTGTAGAGAGAGAGACCTTTCTCTACTTCTTTCATTAGTATCATCTACCAGAATAATATGACAAATTACAAAGCACTGTTAAATAAGATACCAAAGCGCCCTAACAGGCGGTGGAGATTACATCAATTATGTATTCTATTGTACCGAATGCACTAGTATAAATATATATAGCCCATTCTCAAATGTTATAATTTGTGTGTTTTTACTTTCTCTTACTCCTAGTAAGAGGAAATAATGTAATCGTGTCAAATTTTCGATATCGAGTTTTCACCGGAAATATCCGTTTTGAGGTCCCCTGAGCCCAAAAAAGTGGTTTATAGCAAATGGTGTGTTTGGGTGTATGTATGTGAACAGCATAGCTCAAAAACGAAAAACCATAGAAAGTTGAAACTTGATATTCCGTTTAAGTATCACCGTGGGATCTGACACTACGTTATCTGTAAAAATAACCGGAAGTACCACTTTACTAGTTAGATTTTTTACTTTTTTTGCGATTTTCTCAAAAACGGCTCCGACGATTTTTCTTTGTGTTTCAATACTTAAATATTAAAACTACACATACAAGAGCCTAATCACTTTTATTTGAAACATTTCTTTAGGAAAATCCATTTAAGGGCACTTATGGGGGAGGGGTGGGGTTAGGTTTTCATCTAAAGTGCTATTTCAGTTTATTAGACAATTCTATCATCTAAAAAATGTTAATTGGAATTAAATATGTTGTTGAAATTCCGAGTTTCAAAAAAATCGGATAACCGAAAGTGCGTTTACTTTACCACTTTACTGAATGATTTATTCACTTTTTCGCAATTTTCTCAAAAATGGATCCGACGATTTTTTTGAAACTTCATATATAAACTAAACATGCAAAGATCTACAAGTTTTATTTAAAACATTTCTCTGGGAAAATTCTTTTAAGGGCAGTTTCAGAGGGGAGTGGGGTTATGTTTTTCTCTAAAGTGCTATCATAGTTGATTATACAATTCTAACTAGAAATAAATAGATGGACAAAATTCTGAGTTTTAAGAAAATTAGTAAGCCGGAAGTGCGTTTTTACTGAACCGGTTTTTTTTTCAGTTTTCGACGAATTTCATTGAATTTGGGTATACAAACTATAAAATTTGTCAATTATAATTTTGAGAACTGGAATAAGAGAAAGATGTGTGAGTGTTTCACACCAGATTTTTTTAATTAGTAACAAGATTCAATATAAAAAACAGGACTGACAGTGTGGATGAAAACCTTACGAGATTGTTTTTTTTTATTTGGTTCAAAAATTTATTTAACTTTAATAAATAAAGTGAGAAATTGAAAATGTGAGTGGGTCCGTAATGCTAGATAACATCCGGTAACTTATCCGTCATAGCATGCATATGGAACAAAAACCTATCGGTCGTATCATGCATAGGAACAAAACTAATATGCATGCTACAATGGATACACAATATCGGAAAGTGAGAAGTGATTATAGTTTTAATTTGGTCCATTAAATGAATATCCATAATTTACCTATATTTCTATGTTCTATATCTTCTTCTAATATATTGTCACTTTCTCTGTATAAAGAGAAAGTATTGCGTTCGGATCAAATTTTTAAAAATGAGTTTGCACCGGAAATACACATTTTGAGATTCCCTGAGTGTGAAAAAAATATTTTTAGCCACCTCTGTGTGTGTGTGTGTGTGTGTGTGTGTGTGTGTTTATGTAAACAAAATACCTATAAAAAAATCTGGTGTGAAACACTCGCACAACTTTCTCTTACTCCAGTTCTCAAAATTATAATTGACAAATTTTTATAGTTTGTGTGTACCAAATTTAATGAAATTTGTCGAAAACTGAAAAAAAACTGTTCAGTAAAAGCAGACATCCGGTTTACTGATTTTCTTCAAACTTGGAATTTTAGCCATCTATTTATTTCTAATTAATTTTCTTTGGATGATAGAATTGTATAATCCAACTGTGATAGCACTTTAGGGAAAAACATAACCCCACCACTACCCTAAAAGTGCCCTTAAATGAATTTTCCCAGAGAAATGTTTCAAATAAAAGTTGTAGATCTTTGTATGTTTAGTTTATATAGAAGTTTCAAGAAAATCGTCGGAGATATTTTTGAGAAAATCGCGAAAAAGTGAAAAAAATCATTTAGTAAAGTGGTAATGTAAACGCACTTCTAGTTATCCGATTTTTTTGAAACTCGGAATTTCAACAACATATTCAATTTTAATTAACATTATTTAGATGATAGAATTGTCTAATAAACTGAAATAGCACTTTAAATGAAAACCTAATCCCACCCCCCCCCATAACTGCCCTTAAATGAATTTTCCCGGAGAAAAGTTTGAAATAAAAGTTGTAGCTCTTTGTATGTGTAGTTGATATACCAAGTTTTGAAGAAAATCGTTGAAGCCATTTTTGAGAAAATTGCAAAAAAGTAAAAAAAACAACTAGTAAAGTGGTACTTCCGGTTGTGGAATTTTGACAGATAACCTAGGGACAGATCCCATGGTGATACATAAACAGAATATCAAGTTTCAACTTTCTACGGTTTTTCGTTTTCGAGCTATGCTGTTCATACTCATACACACACACAGAAACCATTTACTAAAAACCACTTTTTTTGGACTCAGGGGAGCTCAAAACGGATATTTTCGGTGAAAACTCAATATAGAAAATTTGACACGATTACAATACTTCCTCTTACTAGGGTAGGGAGTAAGAGAAGTAAAGAACGGTCTCGAAACATATGCCACCTTCGAAAACCACTCATAACGCAATAATTTCTCATTCTTAAAGAACTCAGATAAAGTCACCCATCCCATTTTGTGAAAAATAAATTTTTAATTACATTTGAAATTATTACAAAACGAAAATAATGTGGATACATCAGAAAAAAAAAAAGTGATGCGAGTGTTTACATTACAAATTTATTGCTATAACAGTGTTTAAAGATAACAAAAAAAAAAAACGAAGGTAAACTGGAATAAAATACGTATAAAAAGGAGTTTGTTCCTGGGCTAAGCTAAACAATTCAAGAGACAAATTCTAGGTAATTATCTGTAAATCAGATAATACCAGCATGGTTTTGCAAATTGAACAAAAGAGAGGTATGGTAGCGTGGGAGGTGGTATCTATCCTCCGCAGAGCTGTTAAAGTCTATCTATCTGCACTGCTTGTTGACAAATTCTCAAACAAATCTCCTGCAAATTTAAGTAAACTTGTTTAGCACGCTTTTATATCCGTTTTCTTCTTCTTCAACCATTTTTTTTTTTTTTAAATTATTGTTTATAAAAGGTGAAAAACATAGTTTTTAAATTAATATTAAAATTAAGCAAAAAAATTATATTAATTATTTATAATGCCTTTTTACTTTCATTTAATCCTTGCGATCGAATATCAAATTTTCGATACATACCGGAAATACATTGTTTTTGAGTTGCCCGAACATCAGCAAAACGACAAATCGCAGAAAGCTCATCAAACTTGGTATTTCGTTTAGGTATTTACCATCGGCCGCATCTGACAAGAAAGTTTCAGGCAAACTCCATCAACCGGAAGTGTGACTACTGAATTTTTATTTCCCCAATTTTTCGTGTCTTTTTCGAAAAAATGGCTCCAATGATATTCTTTCTATCAACGCACACAAATATCTATCACTTTTTTTTTTTTAAACATTTTACTGGGTAAAGTGATTTTTTGGGGGGATATCCTGGAGGGCACGACAGCAGTAGGCTTTCCTCTAAAGTGTCGCTTATGTAATATTAATATACGTGAGTAGCATTGATAGAATGTGACTATTACAGAATAGGATTACTGAAATACACGACTATAAAAACGATTTCCTTTAAACTAGGATTGGTAGTTACCATCTGTGCAGTTGCACAGATATATAGACCTATCAATTTTATTTAATACATATTTCCAGGAAAATTAATTTCAGACAGTTCTGCGAAATCTTTACCATTAAATTTCAAATGATAATAAAGTTGGATAATTATTATTGCCACTCTTTTCTGGACTACAATGTAATCATTCTAGCCAGCATCACTATATTTATGTCAAGACAAATGTGTATAATTTGAAATTAAAAAAAAAAAAAAATCTATCAATTCGTCAAAAACTGAAAAAAACGCCCAGTAATAAGCGCACTTCCGGTTTACTAATTTTCTTGAAACCCGGAATTTTGGCCATCTATTTATTTCTAATTAATTTTGTCTAGATGATGGAATTGTATAATCACCTATAATAATAGCACTTTAGAGAAAAACATAACCCCGCCCCTCCTACAAAAGTGCCTTTAAATGAATTTTCCCAGAGAAATGTTTTAAATAAAAGGTGTAGATCTTTAGATGTTTACTTTATATACGAGTTTCAAGAAAATCGTCGGAGACATTTTGAGAAATACGCGAAACAGTTAAAAAAAAAAAAAAAACTAGTAAAGTGGTACTTCCGGTTGGAAATTTGGCAGATGGCTCATTGTTAGATGCCATGGTGCACCTAAACGGAGTATCTAGTTTCAACTATGGTTCTTCGTTTTTGAGCTATACTGTTCACGTACACAAACACACACACACAGACCATTTGCTTAAAAACCACTTTTTTGGACTCAGGGGACCTCAAAACGGATATTTCCGGTGAAAACTCGATATCGAAAATTTGTCACGATTACAATACTTCCTGTGACTAGGAGTAAGAGAAAGTAAAAAAAATCTATCAATTATAATAGGAAGCCCGTGGGTGGTTATTGTTACACATGAGGTTTTTTAAGCCCTTCTGGGCATATATAACTACCCTAAAGATCGGAGAGTCTGCTGACGGCACTGTCGGCCTCCGGACAGTGGGCTGTAAGAGTCTCCTAGGAAGAAAAAAAATCTAAGGACAGCATGCTGGATTCGAACCCGGGACCTCCGCGTTGCTAGTCCAGCTCGCTACCACTGTGCTAATCCCTTCCCTATACTGAGGGTTTCTTCCTAATAATACTTCTTACAAAATAATTTACTTTTAAAACAATTCATTCCCTCACTGTTCATTATCTTTATTTATTTACTTCTATAAAAAATAAGACAAATCAATAAAACATCTATTTATTATTATATCGTGCAGTCTGCAATAGAATAGGTATTTTTCCTAAACCTTACTGTTTACTAAACCTTATTGTTTATTCCAGTATCTGTCTTGATTTTTAAAATTACATTACATTACAGAAAAAAAAAAAAAAAAACTTTCATAATGTAATACCAATTTATTTAGCAAACATTGAATCAAAATGTTTTTAGATTTATTTATTTTAAAAATAACAACTATGCTTTGATCGTGACCCGATTTTTAACTGTTAAAAAGATATTTCAATAGTAGAAAACTGGAATGCATTCTCTTACATTCATTGGCCTTAGTATTGCATGTAAATTATAGTAGGTGGTGGGGGGATTACAAGTCCAGGGGTTTAGGGCTTAAGATATTTACCTGACTGTGTCTACTTTATATGACATTGCCTTTTCATACACCTTTTTTTTACGGCTTAAACAAATAAAGGAAGACTGGATCTACTATTCTGAATGGAAGTTTTCTTCTTATCACCACTCGTAGCTTGAACTTTGCTAGGTTACAACTTCTACAAGAAGTTAAAGTTGCAATATATTCAGACTAGAAAGTGGGTTAATAAAAAGTCCTCACCAACATATTTATTGGTCAGCCCAACTAAACGTTGTTATGTTGCAATTTAAAAGAAAATTTCTTGATTAAATTGTATTAATTTAGAGTAAAGCGGCCTCTACACGGTCAATAATATTGTCAATATCAGTATTGACAATATAACCATCAATACTCGTGTTAACCAATCACATACTTCAGTACCGTCCACGATCAAATTATGAAGTAACGAAGTTGTGATGGGTTTAGCACGAGTATTATGGTTATTTGTCAATACTGATATTGACAAATTAGGACCGTGTAGAGGCCGCTTAAGAGAAAGTTGTGTGAGTGTTTCACACCCTATTATTATTATTTTTTTATTATTAGAAATACCTAGGTTTTATTAAGTCAGATTTCTCTTTGTTAGAAGGTAGGTGACTATATTTGTCACAAAAACCTTTTGAAAATATATGGGGCGGCTTAGTACAGTGCAAATACGTATATAGGGTAAAGCTAGGAGAGATGACGCACATTTCAAAGTTATGCCCTGTATCAACATATGTCAACTACTATTATCTACAAAAAAAAAAAATGTTATTTTTCAAAATAAAGACATTCTCATTTATTCCAGAAACAAAATACAAGTATACTACACATTTGGCCGTCTCTCCAACTATGGTAGGATAGATGACGTAGCACCTTAGGGTTTCACCCTTTTCTGAAGTTATCACTATCTTAACATCTTTTACTGTCTTTTTTTTTTGCTAAGATTTCTCCAGGCACATTGTTCATCTGCAGTCCTAGTTTCGTCTGGGTTTCAGATATTACTAGGCTTGTCCAACAAATCATTTTTCTGGACAATTTTCCTAAGAAGTTAGAAATAATCGGCAACTTCTTTCCTGTTTATTCCCTCTATCCTTGGTCTTGAAGCGCTGTCACTTATAACTAGCTTTGAATTGCGTCGCATGAAAGATGGTTACGGAAAAAGAGTCAACTGTCCTATCTTCATGCTAAGCACCAATCTTCTGTGAAGGAAACATGGCTGACATGACATGAAACTTGGTAAACACTATGACTACGAGTCCAATTTTTAACTACAGCATGGAAATCTTTCATTTCTGTTGCAATTAATTATAGTATATAAAAATTTACTAATGCGTTATGAAAATTCAGGTATTCACCCCCATATATCTGATGCGCATAAATGTTCATAGGACACAGAAGAATACAAAAAATCACTTAAGAATTTTGCCATACGTCCGCTTCTGTTCTCTCTACATATGACGCCATTTGGTGGCAAACAAAAGAAATAAAGCCTGCGTCTTCTTCCCTATTTACGTCATCTCCACTAACTTTACTCCATTTATATATAAATGCAAGTCTTAGCCATAAATATCAACAATATTGGTTTATCAAATTGTTAGCAATAAAGGTGACTGAGAACTTTTATTTTTAGATGATATGTTCGTGCCTAGAAGTGATAAAGGTATGGAAAAATAAGTGGCCAATGAAACAGAAAAAAAGTATCAACATAAAACAAATGGAGGTGAAAAAAAATATATAAATCCTAACCTATATACACTGAAGGAAGGTTATTTTAACGCTGCTGTGACCTCTAGTAACACAGGCTGAGAATTTCTTTCCAGCCTCTTCACATATTATACGTACAAATAATTCTGCTTAGAGAATTGCAACTACCTGCAACATTTCTTGCGTTGGATTCTTTCTTAAGAATATTAAAGATTCTTCTTAAGATTTTATTTAAAGATTTTTTCTTTTCTCTTAAGAAGGAAGTATAAATTTGCTTAATTGAGTTTTCCTAGTAATAATACACGTTATAAGAGGACCCCTGATTTATTGAATGATCTTGTATTGTAATCAATTGTCGTGATTCCTGAGGTATGAAGTTAGATGTCTTGAAGAGGAATTTATTAGGTGGAAGTTAGTTTAGAGAGTTATTGCTTGAATTACTAACACTGAATTTATAAAAATAGAATATATTTTAACAATAATTTGAATGAGCCTAATGGTAACTACAATTAATATGATTTGATAAAAGTAAATAAATAATTTTAAGAGTTAAATAACAAATAATTTAAAATGATTATAATAAATAAACTAATATGCACAACTATGAAAATAATTATAAGATAAACCTTGTATAGGGACGCGCTCGGAACTCAAGTATAACTGCTGCTGTAAAATGATACTGATATAATGATGTGGCTATTCGTATAATGATGAATGATATAATGATCCCCTCTTCCAGTGGGGCGAAGTTTATATTAGTCTTGCTCAACACACTGTGTCAAGTGTGTGAGTAAGTTCTCACACTAGACATCTCTAGTAGCGTGCGACCTTGGTTAGGTCGGCGACCAGTGATTCAGGTCAGTGGCCAGATTTGGTCGCCCATCGGCGACTTTCAAAGACCAGGTGGCTTCTGTTCAATAGACAGGGCTTTATCGGTGCTTGTCTTTGATACCTTTGTATTGAAAAGGCAGCAGCCGGCTGTGGGGCCACTAGTTATAAATTATTCTTTCCTTTTGTTATATTTTGTGAAGGCTTTGACATTGCTATGTCATTACAATCTCTCTATATATATATATATATATATATATATAATATATGATGTGCGTTTCTATGTATGACTACATAAATCGCCAAAAATCTCTTAAAAGTTTAAACAGCAAGGTTTCGGCTAGAAAATTCGTCCGCACCAAGGTGTATGCAGAAATTTTTGTCTTTTCGTTTACTATCGCGATTTTTTTTTTTCAAAAACTTTGTTTAAACTTCCGTCTATTAATCATCTAAACATATCTACTGTTATTTGAAACATTTTTTTCTATAGAAATTTATTTTTGTAAGATTGCTAATAAAAAATCAATTGTTTTCTTGTACTAAGGTATAATGGATGTGTTAGGTGGAGAAAATTTGGTTCTGATTAATGAAATGAGAAGACTTGGTTAACACTGGTTAACTATGTATAATAAATAATAAACAGACACAGTCTGCCTGGACATTACAACAAGAAATGGTTAAGGTAGAGTGGTATGAGAATGACACAGCAGTCGTTTTAAAGAAAATAGAAAACTAAAAAAAATACTTCCTAGTAAAAACGCACTATTAATTCTACATTAATATATAGAATGATGAGATTTGTTTGTGGTGGCATTAAAATGATAATAGCACCTTAGAAAAAAAAACCAGTTAAAGCTCTGCCCCGCCAACAAATTACCTTTACAATGATTCCGGGGGAAATGTTTCAAATAAAAGTTTTGGGTAAATTGACACCCCCAAAAAAAAAGTAAAAAAAAAAAAAAAAAATTCATTAAAGTGGTGTTTCCGGTTGAGGAATTTTGACAGATAACGTACTGACGGATCCCATGGTGATGCTTAAACGGAATATCATGTTTGAACTTTTTACGATTTTTCGATTTTGAGCTATGCTGTTCACATACATACACACAAAGACCATTTTCTAAAAACCACTTTTTTTGGACATAGGGGACCTCAAAATGGATATTTCCTGTGAAAACTCGATATGGAAAATTTGACACGATTACAATACTTCTTTTTAAGAAGTAGAAAGTAAAAAGTAATCTTTTAATAGGAAAAAAAATCATCGAATTTTCATATCTGATTAGTAAAGTTAATTTTCATCTCAGCAACTAATTATAACTATTACAGAATAAATTTTATTATTCCAAAGAGTAATATTCAATCAGTTTACCAAGGTGGAAAAGACTAATTAAATGCACTTTACGCTCAGTTGTTACAAATAGCTAGTCATTTAACTTGCGGTCATTAACATAGAGGTAAAATTGCTATGTACTTCCACAATAAATACTCATTTTACATAACCCCCACCACCTTTATTTTTTCCGCTTGTAGTATGGCTAAAGTTCTATATTGTTCGTCCGACAATATTGTTAATATAAAATCGTCGAACTAGCAAAAAAAAAATGAGTACGCTCTGACTGGCGTCAGTCGATGATCTCATACTATTTATTAAGACAACGACGTGATGATAAGTGAACATCCAAAACTGGTCAGTGACCACAAAATAATGATCTCAGCTTTGTATTTTTTTGGTATTAAGTTAAAAAAAATGGATCTAGATATTTCCATAATAATTAGTAACTTTATTGAAGTTCTCCTTTGTTTAATTAACTATTCTGAATTTAAAAGATAAGGTGTATTAATTTACATTTTTTGCCTCTGGTTTTTGTTTGTTTGTTACATCTTGGATGTTTGAACTTATAAACAAAAGAATCCCCTCCCACTTTGACAGAGGCGCTTTGTACTTTATTGTCTGAATATTCATTTTATATGTAAAAGGTGAAAAAGTAACTTTATTAGAACTTTATAAATGTCAACACACCTGTCTATCTGCCTTCTTTATAGCGGCTTTGACCTTTTATCTTAAAGGGCGACCTACCTGCACCCAAGAACCCTTCTTTTCTTTTTTTTTGGCATCTACCATTTTAATTATTGGCACCCATTTATTTATATTTTCAATGATAATTAAATTTCGTTATAATTTTTTAATTTTTTTAAAGAAATACTGAGTAAAAATTCCACTGCGATTTAAAAGATCCACTGAGGAAGCATCCTTAAACAGATAGAAAAGATTGATTTTTTTTTTTATTACAACATTTCCGTGGACTGAACACATACTTGCTTAATTTTATTTTCTATTTTTGCTAATTTCTCAAAGAGGAAGTACTGTCAAGTTTTTGGAGCATAAGTTTCATTAGAAATTTATATCACGTGATTCCTTGAGAGAAGAGAAAAAAAATTAGCGATTGGTCTTTATAAATATATGTTTGTGGGTGTGAACAATATGTAACGGCAAGAGAGAGAGAGCACAAGCCCGACCGAGAGAAAACAAACTCTCTCTGGTACTCTCTGACTTAAGCGGGCTAGAGTGGGGAGAACCTGTATATAAGCCAGTGAGAGATATATATCAGATTCAACCATACATCGCATCGTGTCATAACATCGTGTCATATCTCTACTCCCACCATTTTATCTATAAAATCATTACAAGTTCAGTGCAGTTTGTGTAAGCATATAGCTATATTATAACAGTGTCTTCATATCTCGTCTAATTAATCAATCCCAATTTCTCTCCTCATCAACTCCATTATAAATATATCTTAGCCTCTACAGTTCACTAACCGGTGATGGTCAGTGTTGTCTGTAACGCGAGAGCACTGAGATGCCTCCGGGTGCCAGTGACAATAGATGTTGATGATAAAAAAAAAAATGGTTATCCCTTATCCCTCAACCAACAGCAGTTACGAAGGTTATTCAATAAGTAACGAGAAAAATCGCTGTAGCTCAGAAGCGGTTAGTTTAATCAATACAATAGTGTCTTCAATGTGTCAAGTTGGCATCCTTGTATTTAGTTTCTCATCACCTGTTCGAGAGTATTTGGTAAGCATAACCTCAAATGTATTATTCAGTTAACAATGGCGAGTCTCGCTCGAGCATTGCACCTCGGAAGAACAACGCTCAGTGATTAGATTTTTAGTTGCAGAGGGTATCAAAGGTAGTGAATTCCGAACCGTTCAAACATTTACAAATGGTAGAACAGTTTAAAAGTGGCCTTATATAAGTGTCTGTGACGAGCAACGAAGTGGACGACCGGTTGAAGTCGCAACTTCCTCCCTCGAATCTTGCATTATCGCGTTATTTCACGACAACAGGCATATACTGAAGAAGTGCACGAGAGTGTTGGAAGTGTCCATAACTTTATTTAGAATAAGCTCCTGTACAAGCAAACTTGTGCGAATTGGGTTCCAAGACAACTTACGGACTCCTACAAAGAAACCAGGTTTCAAAGCAGTCAAAAGTGGGGTGGAAGATCCTTCCACATCCTCCCTACAGCCCCGACCATACAACAAATTAGAAGAAGATGGGACAAATGTACGAGGCATGTCCAGTAAGTAAGTGTACTGAATTTTTGTAGGTTACAAAAATTTTTTTTGAACAAAAAAAATTACCTGGTTACATTAGTACATATGTAAGCTATTTTTCGACATAGTCACCATTCCTCTCAATGCAGGTGGTGAACCGGGGTATTAATTTTTTGATGCCTTCCTCGAAGTAGTTTCCCGCCAACCCCTTCGTCCACTTCTCCACCTCCCCCTTCACCTCCTCGTCGGTTGAAAATCTTTTTCCACCCATATACAGCTTCAGGGAGGTAAAGAGATAGTAATCTGAAGGTGCTAGGTCAGGGGAATGCGCGGGATGGTTCAGGATATCCCATTTAAACGAGGCAAGCAGTTCCTTCGTGGCGTTGGCCGTGTGTGGTCTGGTATTGTCGTGTAGCAGGCAGACTCCCTTTGTCAGCATGCCTCTCCTTTTGTTCTGAATCGCCCTCAGCAATTTTTTCAGAGTCTCACAGTATCTTGCAGAGTTGATGGTCTCCCCTTGAGGCATATATTCAATTAAAATTAAAAATTATGCCTTGACAGTCCCAAAACACGGATGCCATGATTTTCTTGGAAATTGTGGTTTACAACTTTTTGGCGGAGGGCGAAAAGGTGTGACGCCACTGTTGAGACTGCCTTTTGGTTTCAGGTGTGTAGTGTGCAACCCAAGTTTCATCTCCAGTAATGATGGAGCGGAGAAATTCATCTCCATGGAGTGTGAAGCGTCTCAAAAACTCTTGCCCTTTTACACTTGGCGGGATATTGGATTGACATTTTTCACGAAACGTATTGTCACGTCGACAGTTCTCAACGTACTGACCTCGAATCGTTCTCGTTGCGGAGGGGAGGAATCAGGCTACACGACAGTGTAGCCAACATATCGAAAACAAAATCCCTCCGGCCGTGAGAGCCTCAATACACTTAGTACTTACTGGACATGCCTCGTATAAATGTTGCTGAGGGCTATGTTGAAAAGTAGCCAAAGTTTTGTATTGATTAAATAAATAGTTTTTGAGCTACAGCGACTTGTCTCGTTTCTTATTGAATGACCCTCGTATATACCTTTTTGGGATTAATTTTCTTTAATATAATGTGAAGGTAATCTCTCCAATTTTTATAATAAAGTTTGCAATTTGCTAAATAACATTATCTGAGCTTATAATAAAATAAAAAGCAAGTTACTAAGTTTGTCAAATTTTGCTGAAACTATCAAGAATTTTATGTATCATTATTGAAGTATTATAGGCTTGGGATAGAGCAAATAGTTTTAGAAAACTATCCAGAATGGAATTATAACAAAACAAAATAAAGTAAAATTTTACGAAAAAACACGCTTAGAAAAACAGAATTATCATAATGATGTTTAGATTACGAACTCTTCTGAACTTCTAATAACACAGTATATGTTTTTTTTTTTCTGAATTTTAATAAAATATTCATCAGATGGCATTGTATTTTAAAAAAAATTGCGTAAAATTAAATATACCTATGTGTATAATAAATAGTAAACAACACAAGGTAAAAAACGCCTACATTAACTTAAAATAAATATCAAATTAAAAACAAAAATAATAATCCTAAATCACTTGATTACAAATGACTTAAAATTAATCAAACACCATATGGTATATATAAATATAAAAAAAATGTTCAATTTTTATAGCTAACTTTATTTAAAATAACTCACTAAAATATTTGAATCCAAAAATAAAAATAACATTCTAAATCTGACACACAGATATATAGAGTAGAACATTGGATTAAAAGAACAAAAAAAAAAAAAAAAAAAAAAAAAGTGATTGGCAACTACAATTAAGATAGGACTGGGTTAAAGGATAAGGCAGAGAGCGAGAGAGGGGGATACGGCATTTGGCCAAGTCTCGTTGCTCTACAGACTAAATTAAAATCTACTTAAGCCAAATAATATAGGATTAATAATCCTTATATATAACTGAACTTTATCTGTATTGTAACGGTATTTTATCTTTTTAATTCTTTTATAATTGAGTTGTAATTGGCAAATGATAAACAAAAATAAGAGAAAAACAAAAATTTCAATATGATCATGATTTTATTCTAATTGACGTATTTCTTAGACCTACAATTTCTATTAAATATTTAGTTGACCTTAATATCAGAAGAGGCCAAAAAAGACTGGCGAAGGATGGTGCCTGACGACCGTCTATTGGTGCTGAACCTTTCTGCAACATCTCGTGCAAAACCACCTCTGGAGCCCCACGGATGGCTTATACATGGAACATACACTCTTTTTGAAAAATATTTAGACACTCGAAGGTTTTCTTAACACGAACAATCTCCTTGGCAGAACAAAAGCAGAGCTATGGAGAATCACTGCCCTGAGCCTGGTTTTAAATAAGCATCTACATAATTATGGGTTTCACAAAAGACCAACTCTATTGAAAATGTGGCCAGAAAATACAAAAATCTGTTTATTTTTTCTTCTTCTTCTTGAAGAATATGAGCACTATACTGCGCAATCGGATTCCAAAAATATGGCGTTTGTAATTTGCTGCCGAACCCTTTAGAAACAGAGATTTCTCTATCTTCAGTCCTGGCGTTTCTTAATGAAACTGTGTTAATGGAAGCTGTCTTATGGAAGGCATAATGGGCCCATCGGTGGCCCTAAGTGCATTTTCTTCCCTATGGAGGCTCCGTGACTTAGAGTAGATTAGATTAGTTGTTTAATATGAACACGTTATTGCCTTATTTGATTATAAACTTACAAAAACAAAATGGTAAATAAATAGCACTGGAAGACAGGGATTTCTTTAAATTTAAAATTGAATATCTCAGCGAATATTATATTTATATAAATAAATAACAGTAAACTTTGAATTGGCGAGAGGACTAATTAAATAATCTAATTGAAAGGATGAATTTATATACTTAACCCATACGTATAGATTAAACAAACTCTGCCAAACAAAAAAAAAAATTAAATGAGTTACTCCGATTTAGAGCAGGAAATATATGTTTAATTTTGTAATATCATTTTCGATAAATAAATTAAAAAACTACTGTTATATTAAAGTTTATAAATAAATGAAATATTATAGTTTTTTTTTTGTAACCTTTTTTAAAAAATAGGGCTTTAAAATACCATTGTTTTGATTTGAGTTTCTTTGATCATGGTTTTGAACTACTAGGCTGGAAACATTGCTAAATTCAGTCTATATAATGGAATCATTGTAAGCTTATTAGAGAGGAAATTTTAGAAAGGGATAAAGGAAAAGTGTAAAGAGGCTTAATATGATTTAAATAACAAGAAAATAACTTTGCCTAATGTAAGGGAAAAAACAAATCCAAGTTCTGGATAATCGAGACAGATTGAAAGAATTAATGGAAGAATTTCCAAACGCCGTGATGATATATAAAAAGGAACTGATTAAGAAACCAAGAAAGAATAAATCCTTTGTGATGATGAAATGAAATCTAATAATCTAACCAAATGTGAAATCCTACAATAATATCTGGGTAATCTCTCTGTCTGGTGTATATGAATCTTTTTTTGTTTCCTTTATTTTTTATTTTTAATGATTAATTAATTCTTTAAAGAGAAAACCAACTATTATTGCAAGTATATACAATAACATTATACACACAAACATAGATATGATAGAAACTATAGATTTTGCTTGCAAAGGAGCAATCATAAAGTGGCAAAATTCTAGACATTATAGTCTCCCTTTAAGCGGCAGCGCCTCTAACGACTCTTAACAATACTTTAAATGGCAGTTTAGGCTAGGCTTAACCTCACAGATTCCTGCGCAAATACCCTCGAATTAGTTTATCCGGAAAAATGTTTATTAATGAAACATTTATTTGTAAGTTCAATTAGCATTCCAAGTTTTAAGACCCGACCATCAGTTTGGTTTCAGGCAAATGCACTCCACTATACAACAAGTTTATCGTGTTGTAGACGCCGCAGCATCCTCCTTTGAGAAGAAACAGTACTGTACAGGGGCCTTCCTTGATGTCTTTCAGGCTTTCGACAAGGTGTGGCACCCTGGACTGCTGTGGAAACTCAAAAGCATCCTACCATATACCCACTTTCCTTATTCTTAAATCATACCTGAGCGATCGGTTTTGCCAAGTCTCTCAGGGTTCTTCCTTTTCTCCCTATTTCCCTGTGAAAGCTGGAGTACCGCAAGGTAGTATCCTAGGTCCAATTTTATACACAATATACACGGCTGACCTTCCCCTACATCCTAATACAGTAACATCAACCTTCGCTGATGATACTGCTATTCTTTCCTCCCATACCGAACCTACTATTGCCTCCAGTCATCTTCAAGATCATCTTTCCTTAATAGAAGAGTGGTGCAAAAAATGGAAGATAAAAGTTAATGAAAAGAAATGTATTCATACTACGTTTACACTTCGTCACTCCCTCTGTCCTTGTGTTAAATTAAATAACACTTTCCTACCTACTGCTGATAGAGTACGCTATCTTGGGTTATATATAGACAAAAGACTAACCTGGAACCCCCATACCAGACTGAAAAGGACTGAAACCAACAGACAATTTCTTATCCTTTCAAGACTCTTAGACAAACGATCCAAACTTACTTTAAAAAATAAGCTCACACTATACAAAACTTTACTACGACCAATATGGACTTACGGACTAGAGGTATGGGGGTCCACTAAGCATTCCAACGTTTACCGTATCCAATCCTTACAGTCCAAAAATCCTACGAAAAATTACCAATGCTCCTTATTATGTCTCCAATAAAACCTTACATAATGACCTATCCATTCCATTTGTGTCCGATCTAATTAAATCCCGTTATCAAAGATGCCATAACTCCCAGTCCCATCATCATAATCCTTTGGTTCAACAACTTGCTAGTCAAACCTTACCTAATAAATCCATCTCGACACATGAAGCGTCAGTGGCTCCGTGACCTTTTAAATTAACTTTAACGCCATGAAGTAATACCACTGGGTATTTTCTTCTCATGTAAATCATGTCATGTAAACATTCATCACATTTGCTTATTGTATCTATTGTATAGTTGCAAATAAATTATTGAAGATTAAAAAAAAAAGTTTTAAAAAACCAGCAGTTTTCAAGTAAATTCCTAAAAAAAATTCTTCTCATTATTTTTTTATTGGGGAGTTGTTACATATTTTAGGTCAAATTCCCGATAACCAATAGCCACAGCTTCCGGACCCTGCGCACCGCCTTCCATAAGTCCCATAGCAACCATGCTTAACTCTACATCTTCCATTCAGTGTTTTCTTCAACGAGGCCTGCCTCGTTTACGTCTTTCTTTTGGAAGGTAGTTAGTTGTAAACTCTTTATCGGCCAGCGTTCTTCGTTCTTCCTCACTGAATGGCTATACCATTTTTGGGCGTTTGGATTCTATAGAACAGTTCTTATTGATGCCTGCTTTATCTCTGAGCATAAAGTTTCCGGAAACTTTTTAAAGCTAATTTCAATGAAAAGTGAATTTAGAAAAATTTTGACACGATTGCAACAATTCCTCAAAAAAAAACAAATTCCGCACAAAACACGCCAGGAGAGAAAGAGAAAAGAAAAGAAGTAAATCTTAAAACTTGTATTTCCGGATTGACTATTCAATTCCGAAAATCTGATCGAAACAATGTCGAAAATAATTTCCCCTTAAAATAATAAGAATATATATTATATTCCCGCTTAAAAATGATTATATATTAAATGAGAAATAAATTACTCAATTAGAAAAGATTATCTTTCTTTTTTAGTTTGATGCTGAATTTAAATACCAAGAATAAATACGTATATATCAAAATAAAATCTTAAAAAAAAAAAAAAATTACTTCCAATTAAAATATATAAGATATATATTTAATATAATCAATTATGCATGAATATTAATAAAAAATGCACAAAAAAGAATTTAATAAAAAAAATAAATAAATAATGCCTAAATACAAGTTTAAAAAGACAATAAATAAGACGGCGCCATGTGATATATCAATCTCAGGCAATAAATCATGATTGCATAATACATTCGTTATTTTACACAATATTAATACGATATACTAGCTTTAAATTTATTCAATAATAATTAAGTTCATATTTGAGAAGTAATTTAATTATTCAATAGGATTTTGGAAATATAAACAGAAATTACCAAATCTAGGCAGTTGTTGCCCCGATTAGTGCCCTCTGACCGAATGTTACAATATAAATAAAATAAAAGAAAACTTAAGGCGAGGCGCTAGGCGAGCAATATTCTCATCCATATTTTTTTAGAAGCAAGCCAATTGGTAGGAAAAACGAAAAAATTCATTTCGTTAGTCAAACAATCGATTCGACTTTAAGTCTCAAAATCCAGCCAGACAATAGCAGAAGTTCCTTCCAAAAAAAAAATCTTGTGGGTTAAGATAAATAATTTACAGGGGGGTGTGAGCAAATTAATCATTATGAATCCGTTTCCGGGTTAAATTAAAACCTTAAAGTGAAGGTTGCATAAACCGCAATGGCAAATTAAATGGATTTTATTTATAAAAAAAAATAACGTAATTATAAATTTTATAGTATCTTAAAACAATTTTAAACTATTTGAAAATAAAAATATTTATTCACACATAATTTAATCATTATTTACAGTATAATTAAATCAAATATAATAAATTAATTTTATCAGTTTGATTAAATAAAATCTTTATAAAATATATTGAGAGAGTGAGAGAAAAATAACTATTATTTTCTTATATATTAAATAGAATAACAGGAAATAATTGATTGAGAAAGTGGTGGGGAGGAGGGAGGGAGATTGTGTGTAGATATTACAAAATAAAACTCTAGCGCAATATACACAAGTTTTGTGTGGGAATTACGATTTAATAATTCAGATTGTGATTCAATCCCCCACCACCACTACCACCCAGCTTGCCAGATTTATTCCTCCTTTCTTTTGTATTTCTATGTATCATAAATTTAAAGAAAATTACCTCGAATCCCTTTGTCTTATTTGTTCATTTATTTAGTTGCAATCAGCTTTTCTTAAATGAAGTTACGAAATTGTTGTGCTTTTTTTTGTTCAGTTAATTATCTATCTCGGATTTTTGTTACCGTCGAAGCATTGCTTTTGTTTATTAGTTCTGCTTGAGATTCTCATCCATTGTCAAGAATATGGTTCATCAAGTTCGTGTAGAGACGCAGAATTCAATTTAGTTTTTCGTCATATACCACTCAGTTTGATTTCAACACAATCAACTGGTCAGAAGCAATAAAAATAAGCATATTGTGGTGGGCAAAGTTGTAGAATCCAGGGAAATGTACAGGCTTACAGATTGAAATGAATTAAACTTACATAGAGCCAAAAAAAAAAATAAAACTTAAACTTGGGAGAGCGAGAATTAGGGAAGAGGTCAAAAAACTAGCAGAAAGAAAAAGCTGGGCAATTTTATTCGATCTCCCTGTACCCATGGCCCAGGAAGGTGCGTCCGATTCAGAATGATCATGGGCTACGATTTTTGCAGCGACATTTATACAGAATAGGTGTCGTACAAGCGTAAGCAAAAAGACATGGACGTCTCATATATATTGATGACAATTCCTGCAGTGTACAAAACGTAAGGGAAGATGGGAGAATTTCCAATTAATTCGGATAGCCGAAGTCGTCTTGTGGACAAAATCCCCAGATGTATACAACATGCCCAACCACATATATTCAACTAACCGTATGTGATCTTAATATCCACCAAACTTCCGGAGAGTCAGCGTTTAAATTGTAGCAGATTAAGTTTAGAGACTTACAGAGCAGTGATTCTCAAATTTTTGGCGTCGTGGATCCCCTGAGAAAATCATATGCTAAGACTACTTTTAGTAATGTTTGATTGTGCGTTAAGGCTTACCTATAAATTGCCGCCATATTAATATACATACGGCTTCACCTTACATATTATAAATGTTTTGTTTAAAATACCTAGTTTGATAAAAATCAGTTAGCGGATGCATCTTTTTAATTGTGAAAATTTGACACGATTGCAGTACTTACTCTTACAGTAGTAAGAGAAAGTAAAAATCATGGGTTCCTCTTAAGGGCTTAATTTTCTCACCCCCAAGTGCACTTGCTACGGCAAGACAGAACGGCGAACACACTAAGAGCTCCTCTGGCAGTTTACCAAATCACTTGAAAAATATAATCTTTCGTTTACTAGCTAAACATTTAAATTAATTGTTGAATCCTGTTATGGCTGTTGTTACATTCACAAGTGTAAATTTATAAATTGTTTGCTTTAAAAGTGATTGTTCCAACTGTGCTATTATTTTTATCAACCTACAGTTTCTTAAGTTTTCAATACAGTATTTAATCCATTTACAATATTAATCCATTACAATATGTTGTGTCTAATACTAAAGAGATCGTTCCAGGTATAATAAATTGATTTATGATTTTGAATAAAATGTTAAACATTAAAATTTCAACGGCAATTTGAGATTTTCTAGATAAACACACCAACGGTTCACTTAAACTTGTTTATACTAACTATGCATATACAGACTTATAACTTGGTCTATAATTGGTTCTAAAAGTTAGTAGTCATAAGTTTATCCAGTAATAGAAGAATTATCATCATCATAATTGGCGCTACAGTTCACTACTAAGCCTTGGCCTCCTCATCGCTCTTTCGCCCACTGATTCGATTCCTTGCAGCAGCCTTCCAGTTTCAGATGCCAAGCATAGTTCTGGTATTCTTCCTCACGCCATCCAGCTTAATGCAGCCTAGGCCGCCCCACTCTTCTATTGCGGTCCAACTTTGCCTCCAAAATCTTTTTTTGGGACCTCGGTACAATCCATTCTAAGAACATGTCCTGCCCATTTTAACCTTGTTTGCACGATATCAGACTCATGGTAACCTTCGCCAGGTTGTGCCTTCTTTCGCTGGGACATAAATACTGCAAAGGATTTTCCTCTCGAAGGCTATCAGTAATTTTTCATCGTATTTTGTTGTGACGTCTCGGAGCCGTAGGTAAGGACAGGACGGAGAAGTGTTTTGTAGAGGAGTATTTTTGTACCCTTCGCTATCAGTTTGCTTTTCATGATTATTGAGCCCACAGTAGCACCTATTAGCCAGCAACAACTTCCTTTTTATATCTGGACTGACTTCCTTTTCATTATCACTAAAAACAAGAGACCTTAAAATAAGTGACCGTGTCTCCTCTCAAATTTGTAACCGTCCATCGATTCGTACCCCCGCGCCAAGCGTTTCCCACAAGTCCTAATATCTTGACACTTCTGTACAGATATAAAAACGCGTTTTTCATATCGTTAATGGTCATACCTACGATATTTGAATCGTCTAAGTAAGCCAAGATCTGTACGGACTTAAAAAATTGTGCCGCTTACCTATGTGTTTGCGTCCCGCACTATTTTTTCTAGGGCACGCTCAATATGCATCTCCTGTCGTAACACTTTATTCGGATGAAATTCAGGGGACAGTCCTCCTTGTAAACAGATGTAACAACGCGAGTCTTTCATTGTTATTTGGATTAAGCGCATTGACTTTAGTGGTATATTCATTTCCAAGAGCGCTTTATAGAATTCTTCTCGTTTGATACTAACATAGGCCGATTTGAAGTCCACAAAATAATGGTGGATCTAAAGGTTAAGTTCTCTGCCCTTTTCTAAAAATCATTCGTAATGAGAATAACTGATCAGATGTAGACTTGTTTTTCCTGAACCCACATTGATAATTCCCTATTTCTCATTCGGCATGTGGCAAGAATCTAGTGTAGATTACGTTGGCCTTACTTGTACAGAGAAATGAAATCCCCTCCTCGATAGCTGTCACATATTAATTGGACTCACTTTTTAAAGGAAGGGCATATAATCCTCCTTCTTCCACACAACAGGCATTGATTGTCTCATAGATCCAAACTTTTAGAAAAAGCTTCCTCAGTTCTCTTAGAAGTTTCTCTCCATGATACGTGAATAATTCTACGGCCAGATTATCATAAGATTTTAAATTCTTCATTTTACTAATGGCATCTCTAATTTCTTCTTCATCCGATAGTAGAAAACTTACGTTGTCTAAAATAAACTAAAAATAATACAGCTGATTGTTTTGGAAATAGTATAATAAAATATAGTTTTTTTTTTTTTTTCTGAATCATGTAATAATGTGACAATTATTAAATCAAAAGTAATGAATGAAGTTCTTATTTTTAAACACGTTGCAAAAAGTAAAAGCAGCCATTACTTATTCTCACTAGTGTGTGAAAGTAACATTATTCAACTCTAATCAGCCCAACATCTAGCGGGAATATGTGAAAACAAGATCATATCAAATCCCAGATACAGAGGATTTTTGTGGTTATAATATAATGGAGCAAGTTATATAGATAGGAGAGGAGTATTTATTTGACTTGAATTAAAATACATTTTCATATTTGCACCTCGCTATGTTGTGGTCATTAACTGTACTGATTGTAAAAAAAAACATTAATTCACTTACTGATTTTATAAATAACTATTAAATGTAATCATCAGAGAAGGTGAAATAAATGTAGAGAGATGTACAAGTTGAATTTACTTACCTATCGTATTTACTTTATCAAAGTATTTTCAGACAAGATATAAAAGGTAACAAAAGCGTCTTTGAAGTCTCTTTTATACATTACACACGGCTTTCAATGGGTCCCCTGACTAAAAGGTTTTTCAAATAGATGTTTGGGAATGTCATGAAATAAATACAAATCTTAAATACACTTTCTAAAAGGTAAAAGAGCTCACGTAAGTAATAAGGTTTACTAAATATGATCTTCATTTATCTTAAGGGGACCGGTAGGAAAAATGGACCATTTCTCCTTTTAAAGGCTTTGTCAAAGTTGTTAAAGTCTGCTTGGTACTTTATGGAATATCCCTCCCAAAATTAATTTTCCAGGGAAGAAGTTGTTAGACCAATATGTGTGTGTGTGTGTGATTACTATGCAAAGTTTTAGAGAAAATTGTGGGATCCTAAGAAAATCTGGAAAAATTGGAAAAAAAAAAAAAATCTGGCCTGAAAATGCATGGATCTTATTAAGGCTGTATTTGATAACAAAAAAAATGGACTATTTTTTTAATAAAATTTTCAGACGCATCCTTTATACTGTGAGCAATATTTAAAGAAAGGAGTAAAATGAACATGGAGAAGTTTTAGTCATGTCAGATTAATAGAAAAAACAAATTTATCGACGTTTTTATTTTTTTTTACAAAGAAAGTTCAGAGTCTTTTTGTTTGACTGCAATATGCAGCGTGGATTGCAACAGATTGAAGTAAGTTTCACAATTTAGATTTCCCTTGAACATTAGGCAATGGCATTTTTTTCCAATAGAATGGCAGCCCCGCGCTAATTCTCCAATTGGTAAAAAAAAATTATTCGAACGATAGATGTGGATTATGTTGGTTTGAAAAAATATGAACCTTTCAGATGGTCTGCACAGTTTTCAGATCTAACTCCGATAGAATTTTTTTTCCTACAGTGTAAACATGAAGATAAAATTTACATAAATAATTATCAGTAAAAAAAATGTATTGGAGAATTGAAGCAATGCAATATAATAAAACATCACCATATATTCTTTTAAGACTTTAAATTTTCTTTATTCTGAAAAGTAAATCCAAAAATATTGTGTAAAAAATCGTATTGAAGTGCAAAAATTTGACCTACGAATCAGAATGTGGAACCAAAAGTGCCTACCTTCTCTGAATTTTGTTTTTATAATTTTGGACGATTTCTCGTAAACGCCACCGTACAACCAACCCCATAGATATTTAGACCTAACACCATGCATATGATCGGCTATTGTGCATATGTAGGTTTAAGTCACCACTTCCCACAGACTTTTTTTGCTAAAGTTTATGTCGTGTTGTTAACTTATAGGCAAATAACTACTCTCGTCAGTACCGCCAGACAGCTTCCTAGCGTAAATAAACCGGAAGAAACAGAGGAAAGAAGAGAGAAAACCAGGGCTACTCTCCTATACGTATGTGGAAGTATTGTCACGAGAAGATTTCAAAAATCCTGGCAAAGCACAATATAAGTACCATACAGGAACGGATAGAAAAATGTCCCAAATACTTACACACACTTTCTTCCACTAGAAAGATAAAGATAAATTTAAACTATAAAAGAGTAGGGTCTATCTTAATCCTTGTAGCTGAGAAGAAAAATCCATGGTACAGATCAGAAGATCAGTTACAATAAGACCTAAAGAGTACAACCATTGTGCCAAACATAACAAAACGGTGAAGTCTATAATTGAACTCGCAATCAATTTGGAGCAATGGGTGATGTAATGACATGGCAAAGTCATTGACATCGGCAAAGAAATAATAATTTACAACTAGTGGTTCCAGCCAGCTGCTACCTTAACAAAGAGTGGCAGTAATACAACCTGCGACCTAGTTGGCCGCCGGCTTCAAGACAGCCGCGGCCAAACAAACGATTAACAAAGCCTTTTCATCAATACTGTACATCAAAAAGCAAGCACCGCGATAAGGTGGCCACTGAACTGACCTGAATAAGGTCACCAAACTACGAAGGTCGCACACTAGCACAGATGTCTTGGTGTGAGTGTGAACAACAGTATTATATAAACTGTATCATATACGACGGATTATTATATCATCTACGGCCAAACGAGCACGTCTTTATACACAAGCGGCAATTTACTATACAGAGTTATATTCAAACTTATCATTCTCTTAGTTGTGCACTTTAGTTTAGTTATTTTATCATTCTAATTTATCTTCTATTTATTACTAAGTATTTTATTATAATTATTAGTTACCATTTCTAACGTTCAAAGTATTGTTCAATTATAGTTATTTTTATATAAACCGTTTAATTATTCGAGCACTAACTTCCCAAAATCTCTCAACTAACTTCCGCCCTCTTCAAGACATCTGCTACTCCAGGAATCACACATCAAACGATTCCATTACAGTGGTTTATAACAAACTCCTGACATCTAAAGATCAAACTGAATCCGAACACCTATTCGTTATACATGAAATGGCTGCGGAAGCCCAAAAAATTTATCATTTATATTTAAATATGTACCTACATGTATAAACATGAAATACATAGGATTTCCTCCAAAGAAATGATCAAAATGGATAAAAGAGGGTGGGAAAAGAGTTGGATTTAGCTCCTAAAACAGGATGGTAAAAAAAAGAGATGGATTTACCGTCTCAGGAGTAAAAAAAGTATTAGCCTGGAACCAAATACAAAAAGTGTTTTCTTTTTAAAAAAAAAATCATACTAATGGCTGCTTCTACGAAGGTCTTAAGAGATCAGCCTTTTTTCCCTTCCTTAGCAATGTATTATAAATATTTCTCTGCTTAAAAATATATTTTCCATAACAGTATGAAATGTTTTTTTGTGGCACATAGTGCACTCTATCTGTCTGTAACTGACTAACTGACTGACTGACTGAATGAACCGAACTGACAGCATACTAATGGTTTTTCTATTCTTCTCCATTTATTTATGCAAAATATTTATTAAATGAAAAAAAAAAGTTATTTAATAAATACATCCTTTCTTGTATAACTATTAATAAACGATATAAAACCATGTATAATTTTTTTATATATAATGAGGGGAAGGTTATCATTAGGAAGGTAATAGAAAAAAGGAAGCTTAATGGGCTAATGTTCAGGAAGTAAAATTGTTATTTTTTGTTTTTTGATAATTTCAAAACTTTTATTTTAATAATATATTATATATTTTGGCAATTTTATTCCAAACTTTGGAAGGGATTACCTCAGTGGTGCCGCGCTGTTCCGAGTTTGAGAGTCTAGCCGGTACTGTCCAGAGATTCCGCAGCTAACATAAGAACAAGGCCCCAAAAAAAGGCCTCGGTAGTGCAGTGAGAAGCATCGGTGGGATAACAATAGATCTTCCAGGATAAAGTGCACTAACCTCTAACGAAATCTTCTATTCCAAACTTACTAGAGACAAATCTGATGGGAACATCACTTTAAACTAAGAATTTTTACTAAATATCAACCTAAATTCTCTTTGAACCTGGGCAAGTGAATGAGAACGAAAGTCGTCAAGTATATAATAAGTATCGAACTCGTAATCAATATATTTGGAGTAATATGGGTGGTTTACAGCAGCAAACTCCTGACATCTAAAGATCAAACTGAACCCGAACACCTATTTGTTATGCATGAAATGGCCGCGGAAGCCCAAAAGATTTATCATCTATTTTTATATATGTACCTATATGTAAACTGGTAGCAGGTTACATCCAAAAAGTATTTAGGAAAATGTCATGTTTACAATGCAATTAGCCCACATATTTTGGCTTCTTTGTAAATGTTCAGCCATATCTTACATGCATACACCATTATTCTTCTACTCGTAATACAAATGTTACCTTGATTAGAGAACCACTGTAAGTTCATTTTTAACAAAAGCATTATATTGATTATTTGGTGAATTTTGTAACTGCTTATATCTGATTTTTGGTTATATCTGATTTCTTTTTTTCCCTTACGCCATGACTTTGGCTATTCAGCCATTCTATGCCGCGCGACAAAAAATATAAAAAGGCTGCGCTGGTGTTGACTGAAGTTGTTCGTTTAGTTGTATATCCAGGGGGAGGGGGGACATATGAGAACAATTTTGGACGCGAACAACTTCCCCTCCTCTCTATCTAATTTCTCAGCTTGCAGTAAGTAGTTTTTTCAATAATAAGTTTATTATATTTTGTACAATATCTTTTACTTTTTTAAGATCTTTCAGTTCTGTTTCTCATATAATGTCTTCCCTTGGACTTTACATCACTTTTAGCGCACTCATCAAATCAAGATGAGGTCAAGAATTTTTGGTACACCTATAAACGTTTAGTATTTTGTTGTTTTTTTTTAATTGCATGTTGGGAGGGAGGGGGCAGGTCCTAGATTACACAAAGCCCTT